>OZ019975.1:19948328-20158328 GCA_963970395.1 Ephialtes manifestator
CTGATATAAACAAATTGATATTTGTCTTTCGAAACAAAACTTCTTCTTTACGGAAACAAAAACTATCCACATTCTCAACATAATCTCAAAAATGTCAATAGACTCTAGATTTAAATTTAAAAAAAAACAACTTTCATGCCAAATTCAATTCCAAGCTACGTTTGTTAATAGTCAACTTGTGTATCAAATTTAAGCCTGATCTCTAAAAAATTACTGGATCTAGATTTTCAACTACAAAAAAAAATCACACACCTTGACATCGGTACATTTTATTTCTAAACCACTTTTCTCCACATTTTAGTCAATTTAAATTATCCTGATATAAACATATTGATATTTGTCTTTCACAAAACTTCTTCTTTAAAGAAACAAAAACTATTCTCATTCTCAAAATGATCCAAAAAATGTCAATAAACTCTAGATTTAAATATAAAAAAAAACAACTTTTAAAATCAGTTTTGGTTTTTCCCTTAACAATAAAACAAGTATTAAAAGTCAGTCCTTCAAGGGATACTTCGCATTTTATTTTTAAATCTGTTTATTTGTATAGATTTTTAATTTTGTAAACTTAAAATGTCGTATACTATTATAGTCATTGTTAAGATATCGATATAATTTCTAGACTTTTCTGATTTTCGTTGACGGGATTGTCGGGACATTCACTTGTAGTATCGTCCTCGATAGTCGATGAGCTACCGCAGATAAACGATCAATTCCTCATTGATTCTAATGGACAGGCTATTGAGGTTCCATATATGTATTACAGACACGCATGCTTGATTATTTACTGAAACTTTATAGCACATTCGCACGCCACTGACGTGTGGATTAATAAAAGTTTGACGAATGGATTTATGGATAAACATAATAAACGACTAAATGCTCGTAGCGCATGTACCTCGTTAATTCAACGAAGAATCATGTCGAATAATTAACGAACGTGTATTATGCTCATTTAAGTGAGGAAATGTTTATTTAATTGGCGCCAAGTGACTTTTTAATAAATGCGTGCGGCTTTGAGCATCGAGACATGAGTTGAAACCGGCTTAAGGTATTCATAGGTATTCGCTTGTGCAGTTTTCACGTTTCGAATCTCTCAATCATTTTGCATCCATTGCTATTTTTGGTAAATCGTCGCAATCGTATTTTTCAATAAGCGCCAAAATAATGGTCACTTTGATTTGATTGTCAATTTTAGAAAAAAAACTTTATAATAATATATAAACAAGAAAAATTGTAGATATATAGTTTTAGAAATTAAAAAAAAAATTATCTGTTAAAATTTTTCTGTTTCAGATTTTTATTTAAACCTCACGAGATATTTTGTATCATTCAAAACGAAAAAATTATGTTTTTATTTTATTGAAATCTAATTTTACGAAGACAAAATTTGTGGACTAGCAAAATTTATAAAACCTTTTCATTAAATTCGAAATAAAAAAGTAACAAAAAAAATCAGTGATAAGTTTAAAGGTATGATTCATTAAATAATGATTTAAGAACTCGAAATGCAATTATCTCATTGTTTTACGACAATTATTACCAGCTGTACATCGAAAACAAGTGTTATTTATCAAAGTTCAAGAGAGCGACAGTTAACGGTGTATCGATTAATTATTATGATTCTTTTTATTATTACAGTACTAGGAAAGTAGGTCGACACAAATCGAGAAAGGGATTTCGCAATTTTGTGAGAAATCACTGTGCTACACGCTCGATGGCTAATTATCTAAGAATGTTGAAAGGGGCGTGAAATGGATGCGTTGAAAGTGATAGATAGGAGAATTTCATGTGGAGCATAAACAAACATGGAACTAATTCTCTTTTCCTGTCTCTCTCTCTCTTATATACGCGATAAAAAAAGAGTATATTAATAAATAACGTCTCAAGCAAGAGTTGAAGCAGAACAAATTTGTTTGTTGCTTTCTACGACTGGCAACATGTTATACACTGTTAGAAATTTTTGTATGAAAAATAATATAAAGTATTGGAAGTTTTTTTGCAGATACGCGTATATTACATTGAATATACAAATATTAACTTATATATAAAAAAATTGTTGTAAAATTATTTATATTTAAAATTATACAAATATTAACTTATACATAAAAAAAATTGTTGTAAAATTAATATACAGTATACTAAACACTTTATAAAATTTGGGTTTATAATATAATTATTGGAGTTTTATAAGATATCTGTATATTAATTGAAATTTAATATACCGTATCTGCAAAATAACTTCCAATACATATATTAATTTTCAAAATATTTTTAACAGTGTAAAGTAAATAGACATTTTTGAACTTATAAGAAAAAGTTTGATTAATTTATAGTTTTACACAAAAAAAGTATAAGAATAATTATTTAAACTAGCAACTCTTCCTTAAAATTACAGAAAAACTTTTGTCAATTTGTAGTGTAGTTGTATATTTATCTAAAATCTTCTATGAAATTAAGGTAGTATGAGCGTCTTGTCTGATGCCGCATAAGTTGAAGGTGATTGAGAGAGAATTACGAACAGTTCTCGATCAGATAAAAAACTGAAAAAATTAAGATTATTTTGGCACAATAATAATTAAAGACTGTTATTAAAATTTTTAATTTTAATATTTAAAAAACGCAATTTTCAAACGTCACACGAAATTCTAAAAAAAGTTCATACGTATGCAGAAAAATTAAAAAATTATTTCCATAACAAAAAAAAATTAGTTTGCCGAATATTATGTTGAACAATTATTTATTTCAGTAATTTATTAATAATAGTTTTTTATTATTATTGTGCATTATTATGCTTGACTTTTTTCAGAGTTTTATCTCATCGAGAACTGTTCGTAATTCTCTCTCAATCTCCCTCGAACTTATGCGACGTCAGACAAGACGCTCATACTAGCTTAACAGAAAGTTTCTGTGGTTATTTGTGTGCAAAAATAATTTGATAAACTAGACATTTTTTGTTGATACGACAGAAAATTTTTCGTCAGTTTTTAGTTTAAAAAATTATGTTTGTACTTTCGCTATAAAAAAAAAAATTACCAAAACTCTAACGCAAAATGAACAAAAAGTATCTGTGTCAAGTTGTGTATAAAATAATATGACAAATTAGAAACTTTTTGGTTATCGTAAATACTTTTTTTTTTGTCAATTTCTAGTTTATCAAATTATGTTCGTACTTTTTCTATAAAAAAGAACAAAAAAAGAATATTTACCATAACTCTTGTCAAAATAAACAAAATCTTTCTGCGGACGTTTGATAATTTTACAGTCAAATTTTAGTCGATTTCTAGACAGAAACTATTTGTAACAAATTATTTTTGTATTTTTTCTATAAAAGAATAATATTCGCCAAATCTCTTATCCAAAAACAACAAAAAAATTCTACGAACGTTTTTAGACAAATTCTTTTTCTGAATGTACACAAATGTCAGTTAATCCTTTTCAGTCTTATAAAGTTTTTTAGTTTTATAAAAAGTAAAAATTATGATAACTCTCGTCGCAGACTGGCGAACTGACGTAAATCTCATAACCTCGGGGCTCTTATAGCTAATCGAGAAGTCATTGACTGACTTTTTTAGTTCAGCCTTCGTAAAGTCGTCGTGCAGATAACAAATAACAACAACAAAAAAGTGCCGAAGGTGCATAACTTACGACGATGCTACGACATAGTGCATATAAGTTGCTGAGTCACGTAGCAACGTTGATAGCTACCTGATTCATCAAACTCAACACAGATCTATGGATATATCAGGCTGCAATATACTTTAGTGCTGCTTTTATCGCGACGAACGAGCGGTGAACGTTCTCGAATCTAATATGAATTTATATGAGGCAATTCTATATATATGTGTAATACAGAACGTTGACGATAATGAGTCTCGCATAATACTTATCTATGTTCTACATTGTGAACGGCTGTAAGAAAAGTTTTGCATCGTATTGTATAAGCTATCGACTGACAATTTGTCTTTTTCTTCCGTCATACGTAATACGTAATATCTCGTAACGAATGTGCACTAAATTCATGTTCGTCATAGCAATTCATATTTTCATTATTTCCGAGATTGCAAAGTCTATCGTGATTATTTAAAGCATCTGTTTATCAATCCAACCTGGAATTGTAATATTGTACGTCTTTGAACAGGAATATTTTTTTTCCACTTTGGAATACAAAAATTGGTTAAATATCATTTTTGAAAATTTTAACTAGCCTTCATTTTTTTTTCGTCAATTTTTATACATGCTTTAGATATTATCAACATTTTGAAATTTCGTCATTTATTTTTACGGATATTTTTATAAGAGAAGCGTTTGAAAATAATCGACAATTTAACTTAGAAATTTTCAAAAAAGTGCAAAGCTTTTTTTGGTTCTTCCATTGGAAAATTTTGGCCTTTCACAAAGTCACTTGGATAAAAAAGTATATTTAAAAAGGATGCAAAATAGAACCGTGCACATTGCTTCCTCATTATTTTTTGCTTTTTACAAAGCTTCCTCTCTGAGGAAGCAAAAAGTATGTTATTCGATTTTGGCTTCCTCATAGAGGAAGCTTTGTAAAAAGCGAAAAATAACGAGGAAGCATTGTGCAAGGTTCTACTTTGCATCCTTTTTTAAATTCGATAAATAAACATGTTGTGAATTCGCTTTTTCTATTTCGTTATTCCGTTATTTCGTTATTATTAGAGCGTTTTCGAAAGTAAATGTGATAACATATATTATTAAAAATAATTCAACATTCCATAAAATCACAAATTTCATACCGTTTGTCACTAAATTATACGTATATAATGGCTGAATATTGTTTCATTTATATACAAAATTTGAGCTCGCTATCTCAAGTTTTACAAAAGTTACAATAGAGCGATAATGTCAATTTTTTGAAAAATTCAAAATTCCATAAAATCTGAACCATTTTGCCGATTCGCCCCAAATTCAATACCAAACAACATTGAGTGCACCTACTCTTATAACCAACTATTTAGCAAAATAGACTAAATTTTACGAAAGTTAGAGCGAACACGTCCTTTTTTCAAAAAATTCAAAACGGCACAAAATCGAAATTTTCGCACAGATTTTGTCGAAAATTGCTACAGTTGAAGAGGGTCTGCTGCTACACTAGTGTGCCAAATTTGAGCACGATATACAAAACCGTTCTTGAGTTATCGGCGTTCGAATTTTCGAAGTTGTATACATACACACACACACACACACACACACACACACACGCACAGATACATACATACGGACATTTTTTCTAGATCACTTTCCTGGACGTTTTGGACAATTCTAAGTGTCCATGAAAACAAAGCTTCCTCTATGAGGAAGCAAAAAACAGGAATTCCCGTCTTATATCAAATCCCATTCATGGTCCGACTGATTTTTAAAAGTAAGCTATAAACAAGTTTAAATCAGAGTTAAATTTGTCAACGCGTCATAAGTTTATCGGTGAAAAATAATATACGCATCAGCAGGACGAGCCTAACTAGTTTAGAGAATCAAGAGAGTGATGTAATATTGGCGAACGTCTGTTATTCCTTTATGAGGATGATAAGTGCAGTGATGAAACAATAATAGGAAACATAAATCCCGGATTAGCGCTAGTTGAAAGGTGTTGTAGTAGTAAATTGAAAATATACTACATCTGGAATTGAGTTCATGCTGAGATAAATTTTAACGAATACTGAAAAAAGATTTATATTCAGATGTGGAAAAAGATGCACAAATATGATAGAATTAAGAATAAAGTCAATAAGTCAGCCAAAAGATTATTATTTTTCATGTAATTTGTTTATATCCTTGACATACACTATTTCAATAAACGTGTCAATATATAAAACAATATTTTTTTATGGGGTTTTGAAACTTTTTAAATTCATTATGTGAATTTTTTATTTTATTTACAATTGTTTTGATCACTCTGCAATTTTTGTTATAGCTTCTTTATATATATATGATTCTAAATTACATTATATAAAGAGCAATACAGAAAAGAGAGAAAAATATATAATATAAAAAAAGGACAGAACTGACGGAAAATGTCCCATATATATCACATGAATTTCCAGTGCAATTATATTTTTCGTCCGAAAGTTGTACTCATTAATTATAATTAATTTCCTTGCAAATTATATTTAAAGAAATATTTATATACATTTTTTTTCACGTGTTTTTGTCATGGTTTATCTCAATATTACCGATTAATACGAGGACGGGAAGCAACAAACAATTTTTGCCGTTGAATCATCGTAATTTCTGAAAAAAATTACTGCCACTATTTTATTTATGCGGAAGAATCGAGAATCTATTATCAGAAACAGAGATTCTCAATAAAGAGAGAGAGGATTAGATGGGGAAAAAAATAAACGATGACAGAGGCGATTACACGCGCGCAACACGCAATAATATTCTTTGTGATTTGTTACCGTGATGCATTCGACATCAACGCATTCCTTAAGCTGCCGGCGTCTAACCTAAACTCCAACGGCACGAATATCGTAGCGTTGGACGTTCGTGCGAGAAAACTCGTTACTAAAACTTATGGCAAAGACGTCAATAACAAAGAATAACGCATTCTTCTTCAGAACGTTATTATCTTATTTTAACTTGGCGTCGAGTCGTTACCGCCACTTTTGATAATAACAAAGAATAACGCATTTTCCTTCAGGACGTTATTATACCGAGTTCACTGTTAAAAATATTTGCAAATTTACATTACCAGAAATTTTATTAATCAGCTGATATATATTAAATTTAATGTACGAGTGCAGAAAGGTTACAAATTTTTATTTAAAAATTTCCTAATTTTCATAGGGTTTAGAAATAAAATAAAATTTAATATACCGTATCGGCAATAGAACTTCCAATACATCAGAGTTGTAAATGCCTAATACTTATAGAAATAATGATGATGATACGATCAGCTCTATAATTATGATTTTATAATAATAACATGTAGCGATTGTAATACGATGATTAAAGTTTGGAATGGCTGCAAAAATTATTATTTTTCAATTAAAATTCGCGGCAATCCTTTTGAAAAAATGGAAAAAAAATAAGTAATGCATTACTTATTTCTTGGATTTTTTCCACTATTTCTTGCAATATTAAAGCAAAAATTAGTATTTTTTTCAGCTATTCAAATGTTTACACTCTATTTTATAATCACTACATATTATTATTATGAAATCATAATTATAAAACAAATTGTACTGTAAACTATATCTCATGAATCAATGGGGATTTACAACTCTGCAATACATATATTAATTTTCCAAATATTTTTAACAGTATAAGTAAATAAATTCCACGTTTATATATATTTTCTTGCTCTCTGGCAACACTTGAATTGATTTAGTGTTAGTTGACCTGAATTAGAGGAAAACGTTAATTTTTTTTTTAATATTCAAAATGTCATCAAATCCGAACCCCTTTACCGATCATCACGAAATTTATAAATTAATAGCGCTGAGTGCTATTGTTAGTCTGCAGAAAATTTCAATTGTTTCGGGGATATTTAACTTGAATCGGATCAAAAATTCTAAATCCCATAAAAACCAAAGCTATTTATAGATTCATCCCAAATTTAAATGTGTAAAAAATTATTTAACTCGATAGCTTCAAATTTGCGGAAGCTGAAGAACTTACAGAATTATAGCTGAAAGATTATCACACCCTTGACTAATTAATCTTCTACAATATGCGAATGATTATTATTTCACAATTTTTTATTTACCCAATTTGTTTATTAATTAAAATCATTTTTCCAGTCGGGATTTTATTTTATTTTTTGTACATTTATTTTTATTTAATTGTTTTTAAAGCAATTCACTCCACTTCACTTCACTTTTCCGGAAAATTATTGTCAACAACTGGGATTGAGTAGTTACAATTTATTCACCATAAGTCATGATAACTTTCGTGATTTCCAATACCAATCTATAAAAGAGTTTTTTTAGTCGTAATGGAAACTCATACTTGATGTTTTGAACAGTGTTTTTATCGTTAAATAAAACCGATGAACAAAGAGAAGCAAGAATATTGGAGAAATACGGAAATGAAAAAAGGAGTGACGAAAAAACTTGTTTGGAACTATAAACGCGCACGCGACAAGCTTGTTCGTCTCATGAGCATATTGCAAACTCGTAGTTGAAGTGCAAATCATTTTAATCAAGATCACTCTCCGTCCGGTGACGTAGAAAATCTCAGTAATCAATGCGAAATGTAGAAGCGATAAACACCGACTTCTCATCACCGGCATCTTCCACTATTACGAAGCAAATCACTGACTAAGGAAATTACAAAAGGACGAGTCACGAATAATGAACACAGTGTATCGTACGATTGATCATTCCAGCCAAATACATTTTTTGTTGTTGTGGGGATGTAAAATTTACAGCTCACGATTTATCGCGTTGTGTCAAAAAAACGATCACTTGTGATACATCAATGCTATATTATTTTTTTGCTTAATAGAATCATACGTTAGAGAAAAATATATATGTAGCAGCTCCGTAAAATTGCGTAATATTTACGTCACAAATAATTGAACTCGCTACTGAATCTCATTCTATCTTCATTCCGTCATTGGAGTCTTTATATCCAGAAAAAACGGTACAAGAAATATTAGAATCAAAGAAAAATTTGCTGTAAAAAAAAACTGATATCATTTTTCTTTTTTAATGTCAAGTAAATAAATTTCAATACACAAAAGAATGTTTAATACACAACCATTATTATTCTTATTAACGATATACGTCAGAATTTACGACTTTCCTCCTAAATATCTTATCACTGCAAATTCAGCTTTTATAATTAGTTTTCGATAATGAATGTAATTAATTTCGTTAAAAATGGCCATTCGATAAAACAAATCTTTTAACGCGTCGCAGTTTTTCTGTTATTTCAGACAAGAAATTAAAAAAATTGTTTAAGATATTAAGGTTATTAAACAATACATGTGTCATTATTGATTATAACAAATAAAAGGACAATGAACTTATTATTAAAGATTCACGGTAAATTTTAATCGTATTTCAAGTTGCAAATTAATTAATTTGTGGTACATACTAATAATAAGTAAAAAAATAGATCGTAGTTTAAGAACATAGCTTAAGTTTTTTTTTCTTCTTTTTATTAATTTTTCTTCCATCTTTTTTTTTCCAGAGTATCGCGAATGTGATGCGAGATTCATCGTACCTAACGAGATGGGGTCTAAATGTACTTATCGGACAAACTGATGCCCAACCATTGGTCAAGATGACTGCGAAGGAATTCATGTTTGGCTACGAATCGACACTCGTAACTCTCGGTAACACATTATTGCCGTCGTGGATTAAATTCGACAAATTGGGACTGATCGATAGGGTAAGTGGTAATCGTATTAGTTTCATCCAGAGTTGGAAATCCCCATTAATTCATGAGATATAGTTTACAGTACAATTTGTTTTGTAATTATGATTTCGTAATAATAATATGTAGTGATTATAAAATAGGGTCTAAACATTTGAATAGCTGAAAAAAATACTAATTTTCGCTTTAATATTGCAAGAAATAGTGGAAAAAATGGAAGAAATAAGTAATGCATTACTTTCTTAATGCATTACTTATTTTTTTCCATTTTTTCAAAAGGATTACCGTGAACTTTTATTGAAAAATAATCATTTTTGCAGCTATTCCAAAGTTTAATCATCGTATTACAATCGCTACATTTTATTATTATAAAATCATAATTATAGAGCTGATCGTATCATCATCATTATTTCTATAAGTATTAGGCATTTACAACTCTGGTTTCGTCTCGTTTTGTTCACGAGATGAAAATTAAATAAATTGTGGATAAAGATATAATATTGATATATAATGCATTTTTTTTTTTAAACAGATGTATGATTTTGATGGAGATTACGAAACCGTTTACACCGGCGAAGACGATGTGAGACGAACTGGTCTCATAGAGAAATATAACGGAGACGTAAATTTGCCACAGTGGACCGGAAGTTGCGCGAATGTTAGGGGCGCAAGCGACGGTGCAAAGTTCTCGAGTTACATCGAGCCAAACGACACTCTGCTGTTCTTCAGGAAGAGTCTTTGCCGCAGCGCGCACATGGTAAAAATAGTTAACATTAAAAAAACAAATTTTTTATTTTTTTTTTATCTAAAAAAAATGTTTTTTTTATATTTTTTATCGGTAGAAAAAACAGTTTTAATTATTTCATGCGCTTGATTGTTGGTAATTGTGTTATTGCGTAAAAATATTCATCATTCGCAATACAATTGAAAGAGATTTAATTTTTTTTAAGTAGAAAATAAGTTAATAAAAAATATGAAACGCGTAAAATTTTTTTTTTCAAGTCTGAAAATTTTTCTACATGATGGAAAATCAAGCGCATGGGATTATCCATACATTTTTTTAAGCATAAAAAAAATTTATTACGTTTTTAAAATTTCGTAATTTCCATAAAGCACTTAAAGCCAATTATAAATCGCGCAAAAAAACAGCTCCGCTTAGAATTAGCTTGCAATCTACATATATAATTTATTGTCGGATTCCATTGACAGGTTCGCACGGGAGAAAAAGATGTCAAGGGCCTGCATACTTACGAGTACAAATTTATGGAAAATGAATTAGACAACGGCGCAAACAATACGGAGAACAAGTGCTTTTGTCGACAGGGGCGTTGTCTGCAGCCTGGACTCATTGACGTTACGGACTGTTACTACGGTGAGTCAGATACAGAAAATTCCCAGGAATTTTTCCGAATAAAGATGACCAAGGTTCTTCGATTTTTCAAAACCCAGTTATTTCAAATCAGAGTTGTAAATCCCCATTAATTCATGAGATATAGTTTACAGTACAATTTGTTTTGTAATTATGATTTCACAATAATAATATGTAGTGATTATAAAATAGAGTGTAAACATTTGAATAGCTGAAAAAAATACTTATTTTCGCTTTAATATTGCAAGTAATAGTGGAAAAATGGAAGAAATAAGTAATGCATTACTTATTTTTTTCCATTTTTTCAAAATGATTACCGTGCATTTTTATTGATAAATAATACATTTTTGCAGCCATTCCAAAGTTTAATCATCGTATTACAATCGCTACATGTTATTACTATAAAATCGTAATTATAGAGCTAATCGTATCATCATCATTATTTCTATAAGTATTAGGCATTTACAACTCTGTTTCAAATCAACGAATAGCATTTAAAAAAAAATAGAAAGCATACGCCTCTACTTTATCTTATAGATTTTGCAAAACTTTATTAGAAATTAATTTTTATCGCAATTATTCAACTAAATCGATTTTTAGAATAATCAATTAATTAAATGTCGATTTTTATCACCCGATCATTTAAAATTAACTTAGACAATAAGCTATTATTCGCACATCGATTTTTACCATAATAAATCATAAATAGATCGATTTTTACAATGATCTATTACTTAAACATCAACTTTTACCATAATCAATTATTAAGAAATCGATTTAAAGAATGATTGATTGCTTAATCATCGATTGTTACAAATCCCTTGTCCTGGGATAAATTACACATATCATCACCGATTGATAATTGCACATTGCAAGATGCACCGGATGCACCCAAGATCATAATATAGCTTAGACATGCATACCGATCTCTCGATCGGCATGCACGCACCGATGTCAATTGTAACGATTTCCGCGTTTAAAAATTAGCTCCGAACAATTATGCTGGCCTCTTCGTAGAATTTCTTGCATTCATAATACTCGGAGTCCGGCATAGACGCGGCAAAAAAAAGTATAATCCGTGCACGAAACGATCGTTAAGGTGGCAAATCGACGCGTGCGATCGTTGATAGCTCAAGGAAAATTACGATCTGTGAGGGAAACGGTACGAGACGAAAAAACCTCGATAAATGACGCAGATCGCCTGGGGCTAAAAGAATCGCGGCGTTGCGCGTGTGCTCGATGACCGCGACCTGTACAGTGTTCTGTATAATGTACGATCGAGATGTTTCGACCATCAAGTGTCTATATATATATATAAGTAGCCATTTGGTCGTGCTCAACTCTTTTTTTTTCTTTTTCTTTCATACCGATCATCGTACCGATTATTTAATCGTGATCGTGCTTCTTTCCTGTGCAGTTACCGAACAAAAAATAAAAAAAATAAAAAACAAAGAAAAGGCGCATCGAAAATTGCTTACTCGTTATGTGATAAAATTATGGGCAGTTGATTAAAATATCATGTTTTATCGTTTTTGCAGGTTTTCCGATAGCGCTTTCTTATCCACATTTCTACAAGTCCGATCCTTCGCTCCTCGAAGCCGTCGAGGGACTCAAACCCGAAGCCGAGAAACACGAATCTTATTTCTTCATTCAACCCAAATCGGGACTTCCAGTCGATCTCGCCTTCAGATTTCAAATCAATATGGCTCTGCAAGACATCAGTCGGATCGCTAATGTGGAACGATTTTCCGACTTTGTTCTGCCTCTGCTATGGTTCGAAATTGTAAGTATTACTTTGTATGTACATTTTTTATCATAAAAATTTGTTCGGAAAAAGACTATTTTTTAATCATATAAATTGAGATCTGGATTAATTCGAGATGTACAAACGCCAAAAATAAAAAGCTCCGAATAATAACCTTTTTTTTCATGTTATTACTAAAGTAGTAAAAAAATTGTTTAACAAATTCGATAGAAATATTTATTCTTTTGCCTAAAAACTGAATTCTTAGATTTTCGCAAAGACATACTTTTTTTATGTTGAGAAATGTTCAAGTCTCTGATTTTAGAAAACTTACACTTCCATAAAGAAGAACTTCCACGATTGTTAGAAAAATCTGAAAAAAAATCATATGCATAATTTAGTTCTATAAATATTTCAAGTTAAGTTCCATAATTGCATTTTGCTAAATCCGTTAGCTTCTGTGCTTTAAGTACACTGAATTGGGGTTTGAGTTGTCGTTTCATAAAACTTAGACGACAAGAACTCAGAAAATAGTAGAGTATTTTTTAATACGTATCTTACAAGAATTTATAAAAAGTATTTGAAAATAGTATTCAGACTCGAAATATTTGAGAAATGGTATTAAAAATCTAAAATATATGAGAAATTGTATTCAAAAGACAAAAAGAAATGATATTTGAAATACTAAAGGCAAAATGGCAATTTATTCCAAATGCATACATAAAATACTTGTTTTTCCTATCCCAGATTGCCATTTAATTACTTCAATGAATATTGATAGATATCACATCACAAATGCTCTGAAAATGGTCGATCGAAAAAAGAAGTCTTTTGTCATTCCAACTTCCAAGTAAAAGTCTCCGAGGTTATAAAAAAATCGCGTAATCGAGCAACCATACGACTCGCTTGCAAAGAATTCCTATAATTTTATTGTTGGCATTCGTCAACGCGGACGTACGTGATCCGAATGCTGGCACGACTGTTACTGAATATCTCGGTGGATAATCGAGCAATCATAACCAGCTACGGTCAAAACTGATTTAATCTAAATTCGCAATCACACGAGGAAATAAAAGTTTATAACGTTTATTAATCTCCTTTTATTTTGTTGCAGGGAATGTACGAGCTTCCCGAGAGCATGAATAACCGTTTCCTGCTATACTTAAACGTACTTCCGGTTGTTCAAGATGTTGCAACTTACACACTTTTCATTGGAGGAGCGATTTTCCTCGTTTGGAGTGTCGTGAAAATTCTTCTTTATGGACCAAAAGGTTCCAAGAGTTCGGCTCAATGGTTCGAGTCCGAAATGCAAAAGAAGAGGCTGAGCTTTTTAAATGACCGACGAGGGTCTGTGAAGTCAAAGATGATGGATACTTACTATAGTTCGCTTTTAGAATCAAAAGAAGAAAATCCATCGGCTGAACAACACGATAACAGCGAATGCTTAAAAGAAGAACTCGTTTGATTGAAAAAAACGAAAAAAAAGGAAAAATAATGAAAAAAAACGAAGCCAAAAGTAACTAAGAGTGAAGGTGAAAGAAATAGCACCTTTCTTCCGTCACTCTGAATGTTATAGCGCCCTGAAGTCGGAAGAGGAACTTCTTCTTCTTCTTCTTCAGCCTTGGCATCTAATGCTAACTCTAAAAAACAAATACGAGTGTCTCTCGGTCGAGATCACGATAATTTTTACATGGAGTTTAGCAAAAGGATATCCGTCAATGATACGCAATCTTTACGATTGTCTTGTCTTCGGTCTTCCCTCGGTTATATGGAATACTTCCAAGGAAGAAGAAATACGTGGATTTTCTCTTTTAATAGTTTTATACTAGCGATAGTATGTTATTTTACGACGTGTTTTTGTTGCTAAACTTAACAAGGGAATATCGATGGAACAAGAACAACACGAGCTTTTAGCGTTTCGCTTGGGAACGGATTTAGGACGTTAAGGAGGTTGCAACGCTTAATACTAGTCAAATTAGTGATAAATATTTTATATGCATCTTCACCTTTTTTTTAGGGTTTATTTTATTGTTCTGTTAAGTGGTTTGTGTAGCGGGATATATTCTTAATATTTAAACACATTCACGGCTGCGTTTTGAAAAAAAAATCGACGGATATCTGCTAATATCCGACAAGATGTATATATTCAGTATTTTTAAAGGATAAACGATAATATTAGTCCGATTTTGACGAGCAATATCTCAATTTGTTTATTAAAAAGTGCGTCATCATTGCACCACCGCGTTTTTTAATACTAATCGCCGCTCAAAAGTTATAACCGTTTGTTTATAGTAACCCAACAGACATAAAAATTGTTGTAACTTTTGAACAATTAATACCTTAGAAAATTCAATTTGAAAATAAATAAACTGTCTCGCAATGAACGAAATAAACTATCACTTGTCATAATCGGACCAAAAGCTATCTTTTATTCTTTAAAAAACCACAAAAAACATTTTTTTGGAAATTAGTCTTTATCGCTCAATGTTATTTCAAACACGTAACTTATGAACGTTTTTCAAAATTAAGAACATATATTACTACGCTAATCATTCTCCAAAACGCAAAATGAGGTCCCCAAAAAATGTAGAAACTGTTTTAAAAATTTACCACTGATTTTCTTAGTGTGAAGTTTTAATCCTCCTTAATTAAGCGAGTGAATTCAAACACCGATTCGGAGAGATGTAATAATAATTGCTTGGTTGGATTGAGTTTTTTATTTTCACAGTGTCCTGGAGGGGTTTAACAATCAAGTTAGTTAATTAATCGCATCTTTCGCCGGTCCCGAGCGAATAATCATGGAATCGCATCATCATAATAATAATAATGATGGGCGTTCTGTATTAAGTGTCCTCGGGGTACACGAATTTAATCAATAAGCTTCAGCTTGTTGTGGATAACGCGTATATTGAAGCGCGATAAGCGATAAATGACCTATTCAACTCTTAAGAGGATTGACGATTTAAGGGAATCGACGTACGACTCGATGATCTACTTTACGATAATCATTTTAAGAGTCTGAAATAATAATGACGTTCGTTAAGAACATATTTAGCAGCTCGAGCCGTATAGCAACAATTCCGTCCAATTAAAAACACACGCACACACAAACACACACACACATAACTACTTGAGACTTTAATAGCCATCTTAGCCGATGTACGGTTCTTATTGCAAATCAATTATCAACAGTATTCGATATTATTTACGTAATACCATACGATCTCGAATGATTTTCTTTTCTTCCTTTTCCCCAGTAGATGAAAATGTAAATATGTAAATATGAAAGTTAGTCAGTAGTTGAATTTTCTAATAATGTTATTATTATTAGATAAGCAAAAATTCCTCTCTAGTCACAATTTTAACAGGTTCGATAAGATAAAACCTAAAAAAAAAGCGACTGGGGAGGAATTAGTTGTTTAAAAAAAAAAGTGGGTTTTGCAACAATAATCAGAAATTTATTTTCACTGTGTTTTAATAAATTTGCAGAATCGTGGTGCTTAAGCACCGAGCGATGAAAGCGCACCGAAGATTCTTGACGCAAAACGACACTCTTGCCTTATTTATAGTAGCAATATGCGATTGTCGAGGAAATGAGTTTGGTACTTAATGCTTTTATTGTTCGTTGCTTACGTCGCTTAACGGCTCTTTGCCGATAATTTAACGCACTCAAAAAAAATAAAAAAGTAAAGAGGGAGAATTCTCTTCTATTTTTCCCTTTATTATATATATAGTTTTCTGTCTTCTCTCTCTCTCTTTTTTCCTATCGGATACACACGTGTATAGGTAATAATTTATATACTTTAATTGTAATAAACGCTAGTATTAGCGTTAAATAATAATGGTGACATAGTGCGACGAACTTTCTTGTAAACCAAACAAGAATTTATACATACCCTTTTTCGCATCGTCAGACGATGTACTAGAAAATTAATTATTTTAATTACGCTGTGGAGCGTGGTGGAATGTGATAGTTGCCTTTTTCACATAATAAGAATAATAATAATAATAATCAATCATTGTGTCGTGGATGAGTCCTGAGCCCTTTGATAGTATCGAGGGAAGCTTCGGGCTAGGCTTTTAAATTCAATAAAAAATAATCAACGTTGTTATTATTATTATTGTTGTTATTATTACTATTAATGAACGACACATTGTGAATCTTGCCAGTGAATTGTTCTCAGCACTGCGATTTCTCGTAAATATTGCTCAATAAAGAACGGTTACTTTTTTAATTATACTTTTTATTTATTTACCTCCTCGTTCTCCCGAATTTGTTTTTATTATCTACGAGGATCTCTTTTCATTTTTTTTGTTATTGTTATAGAAAACTTTATATTTTTAAGAATGATTTTTTTCACTTCAATGTGGTATTAAAGTCTTAACTCAGCGGATATTTTCTGCTGATTACAAATGCGGAAGAACTTTTACGAAAATCTTGATGTATCGTATTAAAAATATAACAATCGAAAAATGATTTTTTTTTTAGGGCTACATGAGAATTTCCGATTTTTTATATAAACCTCTAAACAAGATTCACTCAGTCCATAAATTTTAACTTTTTTTTCAAAAACTATTTTGCATAACAATACGACATTAAGGACGATCGGTGACGACTGTCAAAGTCAAATCAGAGATAAATTTTTGTAATCGATTCTTTAAAGTTTAATGCATTAAATAATAGCTGTGGAGGGTGATTTGTATTGAAGCATGTAGACTTAATCTAGAGAAAGATTAATAGTGACGGATTTGCATAAATATTAACTGATTAACGTTTCTTTTCAACGGGATACATTTTCGTTCAGTTTTTTTCAAGTATAATCTGTAATTCTTGGCCGATTTGAATGAGTGACAGCTCATTCTCTACCTTAAAAGATACTCTACGAATTGACCGCCTAGATATTTCATAGTGTTAATTGTTTAATAATTCTGGACTGTTGTTTAACAGAAATTAAAATACTTTCATTAAACAACAGGCTATAATTACAAAACGGTGAACACTATGAAATATCTAGGAGGTCAATGCGTAGAGTATCTTTTAGGAAAAACAATGAGCTATCGTTCATAAAAATCGGCAAAGAATTAAAGATAATACTTGGAAAAAACTGAACGAAAATATATCACACTGAAAAGAAACGTTAATCAGTTAATCTTTATGCAAATCCGTGACTATTAATCTTTCTCTGGATTAAGTCTACATGCTTCAATATAAATCACCATCCACTGTTATTATTTAATGCATTAAACTTTAAAGAATCGATTACAAAAATTTATCTCTGATTTGACTTTGGAAGTGGCCACCGATCCTCCTTAAAATTAATAACAATAAATGAGCAATTCTCTGTCAGTTCAGCCACTTTTTTTCGACCCTCTCAGATCTATCCCATAATTGGACACATTTTAGTACCACTTGACGACGCTATTTGTGAATTTTTAAAGATTTTAAAAATAATCCATTTGGGAAATGTATTTTTTTTTATTATTCATATAACTTCGATGGAGTAAGTCTGACAGAAAAAAATACATATACAAAAAAATGTTGTTTTTCACTCAACTTTATAATACAATAGGTCTCATATTTTTATTCGTGTTGCAAAAGTGATATTCAGCAAAAAAAAATGTTAAACAATTTTTTTCATTCATTCGGACACCTTCGGTATAACTTTCAATTTTTTATAAGCTGTAGGGACATGTATAGAACCTACAAAAAAAATTGGTATAGTGGGCATCGACTACCTGAAGGAATTAAAAACGAAAGAAAATTAATTAAATTTATTTAATTGTTTTTTTATTTTTCTATATTTTTTTATTTCACTTATTTTTTGTTATTCCTTCAAATAATCGATCCACTGAGCTACTTGACGCGTAACGACGACACGGTCTTCAGGGTTTACGTACAGTTATTCGTGCGTACAGCCATTTATTGGATCGAAAATTTTGGAAAATATTTTTTTTCTCCTTCAAATAGTCGATGCCCACTGTGCCAATTTTTTGTTATGTTTTTGACATATCCCTGTAGCTTGTATAAAATTGGCAGTGATATCGAAGGTGTCCGAATGAGTAAAAAAAATTGTTTAACATTTTTTTTACTGTAAATAGCTTTTGCAACACGAATAAAAGTATGAGACATATTGCAATACAAAGTTAAGTGAAAAACAACATTTTTTTGTATGTGTGATTTTTTTGTCAGATTTACTCCAGCGAAGTTATATGAATAACAAAAAAATTACATTTCCTAAATGGATGAATTAAAAAATCTGAAAAAATTCACAAAGAGTGCTTTTAAGTGGTACTAAAAAGTGGCCAATTATGGGATAGATCGGAGAGGGTCGAAAAAAAAGTGGCTAAACTGACAGAGAATGCCTCAAATAAGAAAATAGTCTACATAAGAATACGGTTGGAATAAGGTAAGGAATACAATAATTTTTTTTACAACAAATAACGGGTTCATACTCGTTTTATTCCGCAATGTAAAAGTTTGCGTAAAAATGAGAGGTTTCTTGAACAGCAATTAAGTGGTGAATGAACAGAGAAACGGCGCACATATTTCTTTCCACGTCAATTACAAATAATGACGATTTCAAAATGTCCTTAATGGAAAAATTTCATCATTTTTCTTATTATAGATCCAGTGTTTTTTTGATTTTTCGTGACGCTTACTTCCTAAGCAATCGTAGAAGTGAATCTATTTACAATAAACACAATAATGAAGAGAATAATCCAAGACAAATTCAAACTGCTCACACTTTACAATTGAAAATCTTATAGTTCATTACGTATTTTTTTATTCCTTCAATCACGTGTGTTGTACTGAAAAGTCTTTCTGCATCTGATGATAGATCAAGAGAATGAAACCTGAGAGTAAGTACCGTTCATGTAATTGCTATACCTACTTATTTCTCTTATCTTTTTAGCCATCGTCAAAGAAAATTCCTCATAACTCAATAATGTATGAAATATCGATTTGCTTGAATACAATTATAGTTGCCGGAGGTTCTTAACAAAACTACGGTAAATAAACAGCAGAATGTATAGTTAAACATTGTCGAGTTATTAAAATGCATGATGATGCACTTTCGTTTGAAAAATTCCTATCCTGTCGAGAAATGTCTATGAATTTATGAATATCGAGAACAAAAAATTTATATATATAAATGAAAGCGGTTGACGGCTAAGATACGGCATAATAACATGTCTGGTTACGGGGATACATAAATACGTACAGCAATATAGTCATTCGCTCTGACAGTGATACATCAAATACATACTATAAAATTTTTCTTGAAGGAGAGAAAAAACATTGTGCACCGCATTTTTATTCCGTACAACACAAAAGTCGTGTCGCCATCTCTTCTCGATTATTTCTTCCTCTTTTTCTCTGCTACATTACTCGAAATTGATTTGTTCGTCACGTACATTGAGAATTCTTGTTTTTTTTTTATAAAACAAGATTCTCGTATCGCGCATAAATTAGAGATATACAGGATATTTTTCGCTCTCTTCCTTTATTTGAATCTGAGAATAATCGCAGAATCGAAGGAAACCTTCGAAAGAGTTCAGTATATATTATTGTTGAAGAAATGCTTACTTATCTTTGAGAAAAAAAAAATTGCACGATTGCTTAACCGCGAGTATAGATTTTTCCTCCCCGAAAAAAATTCGACATCTACTTACAAATTTTAGTCTCAATTGGGGATGTTTCACAATACTTCTAACTAACGATTCGTAGACATATTTCTGTTTTTTTTTCTTCTTCTTTTTATTAATGTAGTTTACAACACATTAATAGAGCATCCACGACTTGAGATCCCCTCACGCCCTTCTAAAGGGCACATTATAAAATACTTTAAATCGTATTCATTTCTTAAACGCATTCAAATTATTATTTTGTACTTTGACAGTATCTTTTAAGATTATATTTATTGGCTGGGCTGGCTGGTGTATCACATGTGTAATAAGATCGTGACGCATCGATATTTATTTATTTATTGATAACTCGTGTGCCTTCTGACCGCGCCACTTTTTTGCCCATTTCTTCTTGTTTGTTTTTAGTTATTTTTTCCGAAAAGCTTACGAATGTCATGTTACAAGTTCGTTTCAAGAGTCAGCAAGTAAAAAATACTGTTCCATGAATAATGAAGAATTTTTTTACGATGTGTGATGAATTATCCACAAAATGTGGAAAATTAGTTTATTTGAAAAAACTGTTAACATCTGTAATCCTTGGAACTATAGATTTACACGGTACAGCCGAAATGCCACTCCCTTAAACTCCCTCAACAACTCATACCAACAAATCGTGACGCTCTCAAAATCCACGTTACTTACAAATCAAGTAAACAACTGAAGTGTATTTTTTACGAGTTATATATGTGATTGGTGCATTTGCAAACAAATCTGGGCAGCATTTAAAATAGAATTATGGAAAATATGTATTTTCTATAAATTTCTGTTTTGTCTGTAGAATTTCAAATACAATTTCCCATTCTCATTGTATTTGATATGCAGTTCTTGAAATGCTGTGAATTTTTACGATTTCTTTCAAGATAAATACCGAAAAATACTTTTTAATGCAATTAAAAGTTCGGAGAAAAATAAAAGTTAAAGTACCTAATGAACTTCATTTCGTTAATTCACTTAACCGTTAAATTATGTTTATAATTACTATCCAATAGTAATTATCTGCAGTACTTATAAAAATTATATTTTACGTTTCGATTAATTAAAAAGAAAATTTATTTTCTATAAAATTTCACCAAAAATTATAAGAGTAAATGGAGAAATGCGATTATTATTCAGTGCATTAATTGTATGCTTTTCCGAAAAATGTTAAAGTTTAGAATTTACCTAAGCATCTATACAAAATGTTAACTTTTTCATGAAAGTTGCCGATAATTGTTCTAAAAAGATAATTATTAAGTCAATTTTACGATGAGGTTTGTGAAATACGGTGCTGGAAGTTAAAAACTCCGATTCCGATGTTTTCTATTCATAAATTATTTTCCAAATAATATTTTTCTCGTATTATCAATTTACCAGAAATAAAAAAATGTTTTTGCAGTATTTTAAATATCTTAAAATATGTAATTTCTAATTGGTATTCAAAATACTAATAGATTATCTAATTTTCAGTATTTTAAATACATTTTTAAAATCTGTATCTTGCCCAGGTCTGTTAACAAATAATTGACAAAAAAAATAAAGAAAACAAAAAATAAGGTCGGAATATCATTTATTGCAGTGTTGCCTTGGTGTCATAACTCGGCACGTATCATTGTGCAGCAGTTTCATTTTTTTTTCTTGTTGTTCACACACAGACAGACACACACACACTCACACGCACACACAATTTTTTTAATGACGACGTGTAATTGTCGTAGAACGATATCGAAAAATTGATTGACAAGACACGAGTTGAATGCTTAAATATTTCATGTCTCTGCCTTGTTGATGATGAAATTGCTGAGGTCACGTTTAATGGGAAGCTTTGAATGTCTTTTTTTTATTCACAGAGACATATGAGATGGCGTTTCGCAGTAAGGGACGATAATGATTGTACAAGACTCTGTGAAAAAAAATCTCATGTGTCGAGCCCTGAAAAAAATGTCCAAACCCATTTCGCTTCTTTGCATTTTGTTTAAATTAATAAGCTTGGCCTGCTTATTGAGATCTTGAACTTTTTTTGAGATTATTTTTCACAGTCGCCGCATTACCCTGAGATATGTAACGTTATCTAGATCACGTCTGCATTACATTCTCCATATGTCGTGGCTTGCGTCGCTCTTTTAAACTTGGCGACCTCTTTTTTTAGAATATAATCTGTTTATAAGCTCTTGTTTACAAATAGTAGAAGAAAGCTTCGTTTAAAGAGGCTGTAACGCTTCATACTTTTAAAAAACCAGTCCTAAATTTAAAAAAAAAATAGTTTCTACAATTTTCTACATTTTAATTTACTGTTTTGAAGGATAAATTCTCCGCAGCTATGTGTTCTTAATATATAAAAACATTTACAGCCACTTTTTCGAAATCAAATTATCATATAGTTAATTTTATTGGAAATATGTAATTGTGAAAATTTCTTCATGTGTTTTTGCAAATTATCCTTCAAAACAGTTTATTAAAACACAAAAAATGTCAGAAATGCTTTTAAAAAATGAGCAATGATTTGAATAATATAAAAGCCCTGCAGCCTCTTTAAAATTCTGTTAAAGTTTTATCGGTAATGGATATAACGCTATTGATTTTTTTGTTGTTTTTCGTTTTTCATTTGTTACAGACAGTACATTAAAAAATAAGTTCATCGAATCGACAGAGTAAAAGGGACGATTATTAATAATGTTTTGTGACTAGCACAAACTGGCTACTTTCTGAAATACATACATCGATCTCATTTTCAAATTTCACCTGTTAAATTTTCGTGACAATCGTGATTCTCATGTACAAATAAATAAGGTAATAAATACAAAGAAATAAAATATAAAACAAATAATGATTTGTATTATTATTTTCTGGCAAACATTTACAATGAATAAATTAGTCAATGATCTCTTTTTTTTTTTTTGTTCAAATCGTCACAAAAATTTCTCGGAGAATCACGATAGTCGCGACGTTACGAGCAGTACAGCTTAATTGTTGGTCTAGGCCAGCCATTCATGTTATCTCTCTCGGATATTTTTACATTACTTCGTCGCGTTAGATTTCATTGCCGAATAATCTGATCGATCGAGTTCGGATAGGCAATGAGGATCGATACAATAGCGTCGAAGTAAAAGTGACGTATATACAGATTCAATATAGGCCTTCAAATGCATGAGTCAAATGGAAAAATGATTGCCGCGCTTCAAATATTCGGAGAATATAAAAATCCTCGAAGAGACATAACGAGTATTTTGTTTTTAATTTTATTTTTTTTTTACACACATTTCTAGCCCAATAGCGGGATTTTAAGATGAACCACGAGAAGTCATGCATTTGAAGGTTGACGGACGAAAACTCTCAGTAATCGTTTCGCATTAAACGTCTATTATCTTAAATTACATATTTTTCATTCATACAACAATCTTGGGCTCACGATCTAACTATTTATATTCCTTATTTCTCTCTTTCACTGATATTATCTTAATTCGAATATTTTCCGAACGTAAGCTCAAAAATCGGGCGAATCTCTCGCAAATTCATGTTTTAAACTCATTTCAAAGCCATCTTAATAATTTACCAACTTATTAAACGATGCATGTTTTTTTTTGTTCTTTTGCATTTATCAACATTTTCATTACACTTATTTAATTTTTATATTTTTCCTACGATTTTGTATTTTTTTTTATTTGTATTTTTCGTCTTATTTATATTTTTGTTTGCTTTTTTTCATTCGGTATATATATATTCATACAAATAGATATTCATATATTTATATATATATATCTTTATGTATAAATATACACTTATAGATAGAGTATACCTACTTTTTAAAACAGTGGACACCCCTAATCAATAACCACTGCCGAATTTGTATCACATTAATTTCAATGCTTCTACAAAAATTATCTCGCGTTAATTTAAAGTAGCTTTCACGTTCACAGCTCTCATCGGCACTTTCATAGTACTCTGTCCAATAACGACCAATTAATTGGCGCGATTTCAAGTTTTATCGAAAGGAAATCGCGATGTTTAAAAAAAATCTTATATTCGGTTCGATAATAATTGATTTAAATGTGTGTGTGTGTGCTGCTGGCGGGCAGCAACAATAGTTTGCCGAGGACGCAAGATGAGACGCGAGCCTCGAGCACAGAGATTAAAGATTCGAAGGTACAAATTTTGGATGTCGTCTCACTGTTCCTTTTTTTTGTTTTTTTTTTCTTTTTTCGACTCTTCGAATTCCAATGATATTCATATAATTACCATGTTGGGTAGGAATACTCCTCACTGTTGCTCGTATCTTCAAAGATGCTTCAGCGCCTTTTGTTTCCGTGACGCCTGGCAAATTTTCTGCTCTTCCTATAAAAACGAGTACAAAAAAAACGTTTATGCAGTTGATCAAGACAAAATCGAACTTAAGGAAAAGAAGGCACCTAAATATGATAAAAATTTAATTCATTTGCAA
Source organism: Ephialtes manifestator (assembly GCA_963970395.1). Classification (NCBI taxonomy): domain Eukaryota; kingdom Metazoa; phylum Arthropoda; class Insecta; order Hymenoptera; family Ichneumonidae; genus Ephialtes; species Ephialtes manifestator. The sequence continues at coordinate 19,972,887 of OZ019975.1, forward strand.
CTGCAAATATGAAATTTTACGAAATGATAAAAAAATACCAGTTAATACACAATGAAATTAAATATTTAATGAGTGAATTTTTTGCGCAAATTTTTCCTACGCCCATTTTAAGCTGTTATACAGAAATTATCGTGGAAATTTAGCAAAACAAAATAACTGTGTAAGGAAAAAATTACTACAAAAGTGAGTATATCATCTGTGTCAGAATTTGAAATAGAAATTCCTATATACAGACTGGCCAGACTGTTCATTGAAAAACTTTGGAAAATAGATTTGGTCTATCCATCGAATCTAAAATTAACGACAAGCTGAATCCGGAAAAGATTTGCATCATTGAATTAATGTTCAAAATTAGATAAATAAGTGAATAACTGATTAGGAATAGTAATTAATACATAAATGAAAATCTTAAATTTCGTAGCGTTTCGGGTGTTATTTTTTTAATTCTGGAATGTTGTAAGCGAATCGCTAATCTCTGTAATTTTTATGATTTTTCGGTGTCTTAACCCTCCTAAAGTGGACAATTCTGCACAATAACGTACCTTATTCTACTAGGCGATGGTACTGGCGCGTGTTCAGCAATAACAGGCAGTACTGAAGTGAATTTATCGGTGGGACGCAAAAGACGAGCAGTCCGCGATGACAATCGCCAGATGAGCCTTTGTCTGTGTGGTGTCTGTTCCTGTGCGTTGTACTTGCTTAGAATAGCTCCGACCAGTTCATGAGTAGCGAAGAAACTTTCGTCAGAGATCTGTAAAACAAAAACACGAATTAAACTATTGCACTATCCTTGCGACAAATTCGTTACTTAAAACACACCAACATAGTCAATATTTTTTAAAGAAAATTACTATTCCCTTATTATCTTAGAAACGTTTAATATTTAAGAGAAAAGATTAATTTAGTCACGATAACGAGGCGAATTTAAATTGTTTTCTCCAAAAGTATTTAATAAAAATGCAAATTCGAACTTATTATTGTTGCTTATTAAGAACTACTCGTTGAATGGCGCTGAAAAGGATTTCGAATAAATTTTAACAGGAACATTAATTCTTACCCCATAAAATGCCTTAACAAAATGTTAGAGCCGAAATAAAAAATAGGGAAATTTTACCTTGCACATCTTTTGCAATTCCGCAGCAAACTCGACGAGTCTCAGCATTTGATGAGCAGGTGTGGGTGGTATGTTCATGGAGGAAGGTCCAGCGATCGCAGCGGATGATAATGTCGCATCGGCATTAGAATCCAGGCGATTTACAGCGGAATCCAAGTACGTGCAGAGAAGAACGAGAGCGACTTCGGAAGCACGTAAACTTGCACAGTTACCGTCGCACGCAACCATCTCCATTCTCAAGTAGAGTTCGGATTCCTAAAATTCAATTTAATAATCGATTATACATTTTCCCAGCTATTATAACGGTAAAGATAATGAGATAAAGTTGGTATTTTAATAAAAATAAAAAAATCGAGACACTTTTTTGGGTATTTACTTGAAAATTTTCGATTTTTTTCATATAGACCTTTAAATAATGTTCCCTCAGTCCATGAATTTTAACATTTGTTAAAAAAAACCTTTACGCATAACATTTGAATGTGTTTCATTAAAACAAAAATATAAATAAGGAAATAGATTATTACTGCTTACATAGAAATACGGTAAAGAATACAATACTTTTTTTTTTTACAACAAATAACGTATTTACACTCTTTTTATTCCACAACAATGTAAAATTTGCACAAAGAGTTAATTTAGGTTAACGATAAAGAATTAAAGTTGTTATTTATTAAATAAATGTGATTACCGTGACGATACTGGCGTAAAGCTCGCCAAGTCCAAGCTGAGAGGCTGCCGCGTGGAACATGACGTTGAACAGGCGAAGAAAAGTGAGAGCAGTGATTGGAGTTGTGCCGGGAGCCCATTCGAGCTTGTTACGAATAACTTCCGACATGCGCTTAAGATCGCCGCCGGTGCATTTGCACTGGGATATGGATACCAGGTGATCGGCGTCCAGCGACTGAGCCATTTGGACGGCAGCAATGTGGAAGGATGAGACGCTTATGCAGGCCATATGCTTTGGCCTCGCCTTCATCTTCGTAAGAAAACGATCCATCAAATTGATCGCTATGAAGAATACGTCCGATGGCAGATCGTACCATACTTTAAGGCATCTCAGGACGTGTGCCGAACCATCTCGAGCTCCAATCGTTATCTCATCATTCTGCAAAAAAATTCATGATCTTTTACAATTTATTCCATTTAAATAAAAAAACATTTGCTTCACTTCAATTGAAAACGTATTGGAATTAAGGATAAGCGATATTTATAACTTAATAAATCAATGTTTATAATTTAAAAAAAAACATTGATATTTGTAGAATCGTTTCTTGATAAAAATTGTTGAACTTTTGACTAACTACAAACAAATTTAAAAAAATTGACGAGAAAATAATTGTTGCTAAATATTAACTACTAAATTAGTTACACTATAATTGTTTACGTACAGAAATTTTAGTTTTACTGCAAGTAATATACATATATATACGCTTGTACGAACGATTATCGAATTTTAAGCGGTTTCCGAAATCGGTAATAACGGCAAAGAAAATCTATTTTCTAAGTGAAAGAAATCATTTTTCTGTTGTATGGATGAAAAAAGTATATTTAATTAATAAATAATAAATAAAGACGAAAAAATAATTTGTTTTCAATTTTACAGGTGAAAAAAGAACATTTTTCTATAATGCAACTAAAAAAAAATAGTTTTTCTATTGAAGGTGAAAAAGATCGGTTTTCGATGAATCGAAGAATATTGGTAATTTCTAATCGAAATACTTACTTGAGTGGTGACAGGTAATTGAAGATTCGGCTGATATTTCACCTCGAGCACAAGAGCCTCTTGCAGCTGTTCAAGGAGAGGGTGGATTGCATCCGGTACAGGCGAGCCCGATGTGTCCATTCCTGCGACGTGTGACCAGCAGTTGTCTTGAATATAACAGGCGTGACTATCGGGTGGGATACCACGAACTCGTAGTACGCCTGATAATTAGTCACACTACAAGAATGGCCCAGCTGGCTAGCCTGGTATCTGTAACAAAAATCAAATAATTCTTCTTTACAATCGTTGCACTTTGAATAGTTTAAATATTTTACATATCTATGAGTCATCGACACGATTTCACTAATGTCAAGAAAAAGTAAACGACGCAGCGATTTTATCTACTTTAGTGGTCAATCGGTAAATGTGCTGCCCAAGCCAGTGAATCATCAGTGGAAACTCAAGGACTATTTACATCAGCTATCTAAAAGCTAAAAGAGGGGGAAGGCAGAAAAATTAAGGCAATATAGATATTATAATATAATAACGGTTTTTTTCTTAATTAATTTTTGTCTCCATAATAATTCTGATAAATAGTTCAAATAAAATTCTTCTAAAACATAAATACAGAAAAAAAAATGGGAATCGGTACCGAGTTTTAAAGGAAGAAAACAAGGAGTTATTTAGGTATTTGTATTATTTAACTTGGTTTCTATAAAACTTTCAGTTTTCTTTTGTCTTCCATCTATATAAATGCTAGAAAAAACACAATATAATTCTGCTAACGTACGAAAACAACGAAATACATTCGAAGCCCAGCACCAATTTTTGGTACCAAAAGATACGGCACCTAATGTTTTGAACAAGAAAAAATCGGTAAGGACTTCAAAGAATTTTCGAAGCAAGGAATAATCGTTAACAGCTTTAAATAATATTTTCAGATACTTTTGTTTAAGGAGAATTTTTTCTCCGTGTTTAACGTCACTACTTCAGGTAGAAGACGAACAAAGAAATTAATTTCGAATTGAACATCCAATTTTTTTGCAACCACTTCTTATTTCTCCAGCAGGCGATTGTTATTGTCCCGTCAGAGGATGAAAAATGCTTGTAAGAAATTGCGTAATTTTTTTCTCGAATCGAACGATGTCCCAAAATTAGTAAAACCTACGCAACAGCATTAGAGAAATCCCAAAGGTAGTTATGCAACAGAGCCAGTGACCCTCCAAAAAAAAAAATAACTTTAAGCTACCACTGCTGTCATTCTCCTTCTTTGAAAAACAACGAGCCTCCAAAGCTCCACGAGAATAATATTATCGTCGTATCGAGATCATTCTACGCTCGTCGAGAGAATTCACCTTGAGAAGTCAAGTTTATAAATAAATAAACGCTGCGAAAAACGTCATCAACACAATTTTTATGCATTCCATGGAGTGACGGAAAAATAATATAATATTTTTTTCGCTGCAAACGGAAAATCAACAATGAAGAGATGTATTTTAAATGGTCACGTAGACACGAATCGAGAAGAAAAAAACACATTGACGTCAGGTACAAAATCGGCGTAACAGAGACGGGCCATCGGGAGACTCCGAAGGTGAAGTAGTGAATGTGCAACTCTACATAGATACCATCGAAGGTCGTATGTTTAAATGCCAACGACCATTAAATCTAATGATTTCAGTCTGCCAGACGATTCCTTTTGGCTAGGTGAAGGGCCGTCTGCTAGCCTGAAGGATTAACAAAAGACCTGCGGGGATTTCTATGAGACTTCTATTGAGAAAACCTCAATTTGTGTAGTACGTGACTCACAGTATAGGAAAATCTACGCATTTAAACGCACGTACGCATCCTGACATACAAATTTTAGGCCGTTGCGACGCATTTTCTACATAAGTTTTCTCACAATTTCTAGATTAGATTAGATTTTATTCCATCATGTATGGCTTCTCGCCTTTTACATCACCCTTCTCCTTCTCTTACATAGACAATATGCAGTATACATTACATCACAATTTCTATTTTTCTTTATGGTTTCTTTTTTCAACATTAATATCTTGGACATATACCATTTTATTAAAAATTTACTTCGCTTCAATTTGTTCAGTTTAAAATAATTGGAGTATGTAATATCTTTTTTTTCTATTATTCTGGAGGGCTTTAAATTTTTCTAGACGTCTATATTTTGGAAATCTATAATCTCATCGAAAAATGACTAATGAAATATGTATAGTTTAAAGAGAATTACGTCATGTAATTTATTAATAGAAATCTTGGCGGCCTTAAATCTTCCTACGCTACGATTTCCGCTCAATAGGTGAAGGGCCGGAAGGATAAACAACAAAACTGAAGGTTTCTGGGTCGCCCACTGGAAAAACCTCAATGTGAGTACGTGACTAACTGCATGAAAATCTACGCGTGTAATCGCAACTATGCGCGCGCATCCAAATTACAGGTCGTCGCAATGGATTTTTACAAACTGATTTTCAAAAACTCCAAAATTTTGGAGATGTACAATCACAAAAAAAAAAAAAAAAAGAAACAAGACTAATAAAATTTGTGCAATTAAAATTAAATTATATCATGTAATATCAAACGAAGTTTTCGACAATCTTCAATATTTAAAAATTAAATATTGAACGAAAAATATTTAATAATTTCCCAATTTTCTTTCTACATTATCAAAAGCCTAGATAAAGATTCTGTTGAAAATTACGAATCTTTTATTACCCAGCCACAAAAAATTCCGCGTAGCAATCGATTCGACAAAAAAACAATTCGTATTAGTGGTAAATCCGTAAATGTGCTGCCCAATTAAAATTAACATATATCATGTAATATCAAACAAAGTTTTCGACAATTTTCAATTTTTTAAATTAAATATTGAACGAAAAATATTTGACAATTTCCCAATTTTCTTCTACATTATCAAAAACCTAAATAAAGATTCTGTTGAAAATTAGGAATCTTTTAGTACCCAGCCACAAAAAATTCCGCGTAGCAATCGATTCGACAAAAAAACAATTCGTATTAGTGGTAAATCCGTAAATGTGCTGCCCAATTAAAATTAACTTATATCATGTAATATCAAACGAAGTTTTCGACAATCTTCAATATTTAAAAATTAAATATTGAACGAAAAATATTTGACAATTTCCCAAATTTCTTCTACATTTTCAAAAACCTAGATAAAGATTCTATTGAAAATTAGGAATCTTTTAGTACCCAGCCACAAAAAATTCCGCGTAGCAATCGATTCGACAAAAAAACAATTCATATTAATGGTAAATCCGTAAATGTGCTGCCCAATTAAAATTAACTTATATCATGTAATATCAAACGAAGTTTTCGACAATCTTCAATATTTAAAAATTAAATATTGAACGAAAAATATTTGACAATTTCCCAATTTTCTTCTACATTATTAAAAACCTAGATAAAGATTCTGTTGAAAATTAGGAATCTTTTATTACCCAGCCACAAAAAGTTCCGCGTAGCAATCGATTCGACAAAAAAAAAAAAAACAATTCGTATTAGTGGTAAATCCGTAAATGTGCTGCCCAATTAAAATTAACTTATATCATGTAATATCAAACGAAGTTTTCGACAATTTTCAATTTTTAAAATTAAATATTGAACGAAAAATATTTGACAATTACCCAATTTTCTTTCTACATTATCAAAAGCCTATATAAAGATTCTGTTGAAAATTAGGAATCTTTTAGTACCCAGACACAAAAAATTCCGCGTAGCAATCGATTCGACAAAAAAACAATTCATATTAGTGGTAAATCCGTAAATGTGCTGCCCAATTAAAATTAACTTATATCATGTAATATCAAACGAAGTTTTCGACAATCTTCAATATTTAAAAATTAAATATTGAACGAAAAATATTTGACAATTTCCCAATTTTCTTCTACATTATCAAAGACCCAGATAAAGATTCTGTTGAAAATTAGGAATCTTTTAGTACCTAGCCAGAAAAAATTCCGCGTAGCAATCGATTCGACAAAAAAACAATTCATATTAGTGGTAAATCCGTAAATGTGCTGCCCAATTAAAATTAACTTATATCATGTAATATCAAACGAAGTTTTCGACAATTTTCAATTTTTTAAATTAAATATTGAACGAAAAATATTTGACAATTTCCCAATTTTCTTCTACATTTTCAAAAACCTAGATAAAGATTCTGTTGAAAATTACGAATCTTTTATTACCCAGCCACAAAAAATTTCGCGTAGCAATCGATTCGACAAAAAAAAACAATTCGTATTAGTGGTAAATCCGTAAATGTGCTGCCCAATTAAAATTAACTTATATCATGTAAAATCAAACGAAGTTTTCGACAATTTTCAATTTTTTAAATTGAATATTGAACGAAAAATATTTGACAATTTCCCAATTTTCTTCTACATTATCAAAAGCCTAGATAAAGATTCTGTTGAAAATTAGGAATCTTTTAGTACCCAGCCACAAAAAATTCCGCGTAGCAATCGACTCGATAAAAAAAACAATTCGTATTCCGGATAACGACAAAATAAATTGCGTCATTGTGCTGGAAAGCCGAGAACGAAACTTGATATTTAATAATGGGATCTGCCGAACGTTGTTGTGTACATTACTCTGACAATATGCGACGTTTGAGTCACATTGATGCGTAGTTCACTGTGAATTTTATCAGCAATTAACAGTAGCATTAAAAAACGCATAAATCTTCCGGTGGTTCGTTTCCACTTACTTTTTTTTTCACTATTTGTCCGAAATTGTTAGAAATTTATGAAATAACTGGATAAGCGACCATAACTGATGAAAAGCTTGGCACGACAAACGTTAGATTTAAAGAGAGACCGAATCTTGTTGAGGCTTCCGAAATAAACAAAGCGTCGACTGACGGTGACGGCAGAGACGCCATCGAGATGTAGCCTCGCTCGGGGAACTCTTGAAAGACGAAGAAGAAGAAGAGTGGGGCTGAACTTGGTACGATGGCCTTTCAAGCACCAGAGTAAACGTAAACAAGCATCGAGCCTCAGCCGCAGTCTTGAAATTAATCGAGCATCGATAATCCTTCCCCCGTCGAAAGTCTTTGTGGTAAGTATGGATCTGTTTATCTCAGAATAGAATTACTTCCAGTCATGGACACTTTTCGCTAATATCAAATGCACCCTTATCGCTTATTTATCCTATACTTTTATTGGCAAAGATTCACTATAAAAAAAACCTACTTGAAATTTAATGTACTTTTGCTGGATGTTTTTATACACAAACTAGCATATTAAATTTAATATACAAGTGTAATGTAAAATTAATGTATGGTACAACACATTCAATAATTTACTTTAATTTTACTGGAAAAGTACATGAATTTTATACCACAATTGTATTTTCAATTTCGATGACGAGTTTATGCATAAAAACTTCCAGTCTTTTCCAACAGTGTTGTTTTTGTGTATTTTACAGATTTTATGTCATGTATGTATCTGAAAAGTAACTGAACGACTTTCTAATTTCCATTTTCGGTTCGATTCTTTTTTCACAGATCTTCTGGATATGTGGTTGATTTTTTTGTCTTTTTTTTGCAACTCATTCAAAGTTTACACAGTTTTATAATTTTTGTAAACTGTTATTATAATTTATAAAACGAACTGTACTTTAAGTTTTATTTTTTGAAGTAATGGAGATTTACAACTCCGATTATTTTACACCAGGAACTGTAGCGAATCTGCAAAACATATTAAACGTTAATCATTACAAGGTCTCGATCGACTTGGCAGGACGAATATTATCGTAATGACGCTTCAAGGATTTTTCAGCGTTCAGAGAAGGTCTCAAGGATTCCGGAGATTGATCGATGGGCGGTTTTCAATGTGCGAGGCCTTATATCGTCGATCGACGATCGTACTTGTTATCGATTTTTTTTCTTCGTCTCCTGATCGTTCCTGGAGGGCAAAAAAAAAAGAGAGAGAGGGGAGCGAATGAGACAAGTCGTGCATTGACGAGTCCGGATATCTTCGGATCATGAGTGTGTAAATAATGTTTTGAAAGCGAACGAAATCGCGCGTAATACTACCTGACCTTGCACATCGCGCGGTTGACTACCGAGAGAGGACTCTCGATCGACTTTCACCGTCGCCACTGTCGATAGGAGCTACTGACTGCTGCTATGTACCCACTGCCCCCGACACTTATTCTTGGCCGAGCACATAACCAAAATACTCATCGTGTAAAGGCACAATGCCCTGCAGTCTAATATCCAAAAATAAAGCACACGTTTGAAATTCTACTGCGATCCTTACGCACAAAAATTCGCATGTAAAAATACAAATAAATAAATAATTGTATTGAAAAAAAAAAAATTTCTAAATATTTAAAAGTACCACGAATAAAAGTGTGAATAATTTCAAAAATTGTCGATCCTATTGAAAACATATTATTCATAATATGCCATCAATAGGTGAATATTATTTATTTATTATTTATTATTTATTATTTATTATTTATTATTTATTATTTATTATTTATTATTTATTATTTATTATTTATTATTTATTATTTATTATTTATTATTTATTATTTATTATTTATTATTTATTATTTATTATTTATTATTTATTATTTATTATTTATTATTTATTATTTATTATTTATTATTTATTATTTATTATTTATTATTCAATAAATGAATAATATGTCTATTAAGACATATTATTATGATATGTCTTCAATAGGTTCGACAATTTTTTTTACATTATTCACCCTTTTATTAGTGGTACTTTTAATATTTTGAACAATGTTTTTTATTGTACATTTATTTATTTATTTGTATTTTTTGCAATACATTTATTGAAAACAACTGTTAATGCTATGAATGAATGGAAAAAAAGTTATTTTACGAATTTTCACCCACTTTTGGATTTTTCCTGAAATTCTGGGTAGTGACATTTATTTGTTTAATAAGATCCTCAAAATGAACTATCGCTTATATGCAAATTAATTATCAGAAAAGAAAAAAAATCTCTGGATATTATGTAGATAATATATCAAGAACAATAAAAGTTTAACTATCGAAAGCTTATTCTGTCTTACTTTTACTTACAAAATATAATGTACATTAAATTTTCCAGCAAATGGAACCAAATCTAGAAATCTAGAAATCTAAAAAACTCAAATCTTTATAAGAAGAAAACATTTTATTGATTTGTCCTCAAAATTTCGAAATCCAAAATAATATATAACCCCATAGGAATAGTTTAAATACAGAAATAAAAATCTGAATATATTTGTTATCTGTTTTTCGAATATGTTTCTTTGTCGTAAAGGCAATTATTAATTTCTATTGTCTCATTTTTTCCTTTTTTTTTGTAAACTCGACGTTTTTTTATCTCGATTTTTTTTATCTCAACTTCGAGATACGCCGAGCCACACAAGTTCTCAGAGCCTCAACACACCAAACAATGAAATTGGATCGTTTCAACAGTGTGGAGTGTGCAAACACGTACAGCTCACGTGTCCTTGGCGTGGATTTGAATGAAAAGAGTGTTTTGTTAAATTTGAATGTAACGATTTTAAACTATATCTAACTTCACTCTTTCGCTACCAAAACACAACTTTTGGCTTGGTCACATTTTAAAAAATTCTAGTTTTATCTTTTACAAATGCATTTAAAAAAGCAGAGATGTCTGAAGACGAAACATATAGTAGGATAATTTGTGACATAGAAATAAGAGGGGGACAAATGTATGTGGGAGATAATGAGTAAAAACCTTAACGTGTATATCTGGAATAAAGAACTAGTAGGAAAATTTGTTTCGACCTTTAAAAAAATCAATGTTTAAGACTTAAACCCACTAAAAATAAACGATGAGAAAAATCGATAAGAATAAAAAGAAAACAAAGCTGCATAACATCTTGACAATGTTCAAAGTCTGTAGGCATATCTACCGACGTACTCGAGTGTGCACTCGAGAACCCACTTAAAAACAAATCTCCACGGCAAGAAATTTGTGTATAGATAGGAGCAGACAAGCCAATGTCCTGGTTCGAATTAAACAAAGCGTGTCGCAAGCGGGTTGTCGAGTTCTATTTAAAATAATCAACCCAACAGCCAGCAATGTGGACCCAGATGCTTCGCCACTTGACGTTTGTTTATTTTTTTTTCTTTAGCGTCTTAGTTTAGATTATATATTAGGGCTGAAATAGTCATCGTGACTTTTTTATCCCGTGCCTTGTAAACTGCTGCACTGAAAAAATAAATGGGTTGTTTCATTTTTTCTGTAAAATCAACGTATATTTTTTAAAAACGTTTCTACAAATTTTGTTTACCAAATTGTGTTTACCATAGGGTAATAGTTCATAGTCATGTAATATTGAAAACAAAATTTATCAATCAACGCTAATTTTCTAAAAGATGTTCTTTGTCATTGTTTTTTTTTTTTTTTTGAAGAATAAAGTATAATTATAGTTCCATTATAATGAGTGATAGCTCATATTGTTTATTGGAAGATGCTGTTTCCATCACCATCCACATTTTGTATTGTATTGATTGTGCAAAAGTTACAGCCATTTTATGCCTGATGTTGGGTTAGGTCAGGATTTTTTATTATAATTTTTCAACGGCTAATTATATCTAAAAATCCAACATTAAATTGATGAAGTAATTTACCTTCTACTAAAAAAAAATGAATAACTACTCGTCATAATCAGCCTGATATTATGGTTTTTTTAAATTACTGTTAAAAACCGTCTCATTGGATTGCAATATTTACAAGTCTTTTTTTAAACTTGGCTGTGAATATACCAATGAATTCATATATGCATATTTTTCCGTACAAAAAATTAAAAATTTCTGTGCGCCATAATTTTTGTTGTTGAAGGTATAAAAATTTGTTAGTAAAGTATAATATTTTCCTTAAATAAATTTATATTTAACACAACATTTTTCCTCATCCGCCATACTTGAATGAACCAAATATCGTTGAATATTTTTAAATTTCAACGTTTGTTTATTACTAATGCTATTGAGAGATGTTTAGTATTGAATTTAACCAAAATTGATAAGAACGCAGAGTTGTATACGAGATTGGAAAAAATAAAATGTTTGGAGATTAAGAATCAAATGAGCTAAAATTTGGCACGCAAATAAAGCAGTAGAAACTTCAAATCTATTGTACTGATGAAATATTTTCATCAGTTTCTATAATAAGCTTTATACAATAAAATAAACAAACGAAAAAAATTGCATTGTTCTAAATATCTCCCTCAACCGTCAGATTTGAATGAATCAATCAATATCTCTGCCCATGCAGAAATTTCGGCAGGGATCCAGCTGAATCCTGCCTGGTATTCTCATCTTCCGGTCGGATTCCAGTCGGTCATCGGATCGAATTCCAGACATGGAATGTAACGCGCGGAAACTGGATTCCGATCGGGATCTCAAACTGGGATCCAATCCGATGGCTGACTGGATTCCAGCCGTTAGATGCGCATACTAGGCTGGATCCACCTGGATCCCTGTCGAAATTTCTGCATGGGGCTTCTTAGAATTAATTTAAATAAATGAATGCATAAATTACATAAGGATCTGTAACTTTATTCTAAATTCGAATGATAACAAAAACTGGAATAAAATGTGCAATAAGAACGGCTTCAACAAAAGATCTCTGTTTCTGTGTTGGACAACGACCATCCCAGTAGTGAAGGATGATGAAATATATGAACTCGTGTACCTCTATTTAATATGTTTTCTACAAGCCCGCACTACACAAAACTTATATAAATGCGTTTGAAAACTTTACAAATTTGTAATACTTATCGGATAGATTGCATTTATGGAAAGTAAATAATAAGTGAAGTGTACGCGATGCAACGATGACTTTCTTACTTTCGTCCTGAATCATTTTCAGTGATAGTTTTACTATTTTTTTGTTTATTAAAATTTATGGGAATTGTTGAGGAACAATTTTGGCGAAGCTCTCACATGTTCATTTTGTCAGACGCGGTAGGATAGGTAGGAATATTTGCCTTCAATTTCCATAAAGATCCCTTCTCTTTCATTTTTTTTATGTCGGGTGTTCAATCACACGAGAAAAGGAAGAAAAACTCGAATGCGTATTGTACAACATTTTACCGCGTTAAGTGTAAAATAAAATTAGTTCCGCGCAAATCGTTAAGTAACGAGAAGACGATCCGGGATCCATTCAGAATCCAAGTTGGGTCCATCTTAGGAGTCACCCCTAACAAATCCCGATGCACGTTAATACTGCTCGCCGTTCAGAACTGGGACACGATCTGGAATCCATTCCGATTTCAAATAGGACGTCTCTTTTAGGGTAACCCTGTCAAATCCTGATCCATGATGAACTGTCATTCAGTGAGGAAGTGGAAATCCATTCGGGATCTATTCGGATTCCAAGTTGGATAACCTAATTAAGGAAACTCGAGCCAATCCTGACCAGGATCGAGTCTCAAACTGGGACGCCCAGACAGATTTCTACATGGGTGTAGAAAGATTTTTTTTGAATGACTATACATTTAATTTAACGATAAAGAATATATTTAACGATGTAACGATATAACGAGCGTCATACGCGATCAAATAATCATGTGTTATCAGTAGGTCATTCCCTCGAGTTGACTACACACACTCAAACGCTTGGCGACTCGCGCTTATGAATTCCGTTACGAGAATCAACAGCCGGTTCACGTAAATCCTTCGAGAATCCCCACTAAAGTACTATCTGTTCAGCCGGCTAGCGAGTGACGTTCGCACGCTCACGTACGCCGCATTTTGTGGGTGTGGGAGCACCCGTATTATTTTTTTAAATCTCTAAGTGTGCGTACGAGCGCGTGTAGATTTAACGAAGCCGAGAAAGTTTGTCGGAACGTGCTAGAACAGGCACCAACTCGCATAACCGCGATGAGACATCTTCACTCGATTCTGCAAAACTACGCAACAATTCTTCGCAATTTCGAGACGGAAAAAAAATTAAGATCATGATTAATCCCTCCAATGGCCGATAAATGCCAGGAAGTGATCAAATTCTTTGTTATCTTGATAATAATCGTCCTACAGATCATTATCATGATTTTTCCATTTACCATTCTGTAAAAAAAATTAATTAGCGCTATTTTTGGAATTTGTGTATTTATTTAAATAATTTAAATTTATTTAAATAAATTCAATAACGATTTCATCTTTGTAATGCGTTTTAAAAAGTAGGATTTAATATATGTTAAGTGTAAACTAAAAAAAATGACGTAATGGAAATAATTAAATATCCGTAATGTGATATATATGGTAAAATAAGACAATTTCGTTTGTATAATAAACACATTTTTGCAATGATCGATAAAACCCGGAGGTACTCTATTTTTTGTTATCGTGATAACAATCGTCGTATAGATCTTTATGTTTTCATTACCCCAACTAAATTACTCCAGACTCTAAAAAAATGTTAACACGCGCTGGCATCGGAATTAATGTAATATAATTGAAATTCAAATTTATGCAAATAAAATAAATAGGCATTTAATCGCTGCACGCTTTACGATAAATAGGCTTTAGTATGCTCGTCGATATGCGTAAAGTATATAGAAAAAAAATTACATAAGATAATAAGAATAATAAAATATTACATACAAAATTCATATTATATATGTAAAAAAAAAACAATTTATAGTGTAATAAACAAACCATAATATATAAATTGTCTTTTCAAACGTGTTAAAAAAAAAATTATCGATATTCGTTGGTTTTTTCTTAAATTTCAGTAGTAAAGAAATAAATTTACTATGACTCATCTTTTTTTTTAAGTTAGAGTTAAATTATAAATCTATAATTGTAATAAATTAATTCTAATTTAGTATACTTACGTATAGTTTCAAGCGACTTGACTTGAGAGAGAGCTGTAGTCTTTTATCACAGTAGTTTTCTTGTATATAATACGTTTTGTACTTGAGAGTCGCTCGTAGGGGAACAAAGGGGTACAGCAGCCTATATGCGTGCAGAGGCAACGGCTGATGCAACGAAACGTCAAAATCTTCCGGCGATCTTTCGAGAGACGCGCTGAACTTTCTCGCTCTCACACACAGCAATACAATAAATACATTCACGGTCTTTTAACTTATTAACAATAGTCAGTCTTGCTAGTTGCTACTTTCAATTTTGGGTATATCTTTAGCTTCTTTTCGTTTATTATATATTTAACACAATTTACGTCACACTAAGTAGCGTTGGATGGAATGCGTTTGAATACTCTTTTAGCGAGTTTTTATGAGAATAAATAGTTGCTTAATAGTATAGAATACGATGCGGCTTGAAAAAAAAAACTTGTTTTTCGTTTCTTAGTAGTTTTTTTTAAGTTTCTTATCGTTTCAGGCAGTGGACGTTTGGTTGCTTGGTTATTTTACTTTAGTTATGTTCCCGTTTAACACGTATTTTCATCCTTGGCGGGAAGGTTATCTGCGCCCAGCGGAGTTGTCATACTCTCTGAACGCTGAGCACGCGCACTTTTTATTTTCTTTTTAACGTCGTAACTTAAAATCCCTTTTTTCAATGAGCACTCGTTGACGTATATTATCAACGTTTCGTTTCACACGCGACGAATTTTGTTAATTCTCAATCTTTTCTTACTTTACGTAAGAACTTTTGGAGCCCCTATGGGGGGAGCACAATGTGCGGAGGAAACGTTCTCTACGAGTCGTTGACTGCATCTAACTAGTGTCGGGTGCCTGTAAGTTTCGCTCTACTACTTATGTCCCCGTTCCGAGCTTCCCATTGGCTGCGAAGTCTGGAGGTCTTGACAACTGCGCAGAACAGCGCGAATTTCGAAGCCACTGCGCAAGCACAGCTGACGCAATTTCCTTCTTCACTATCGAAGTACGAGTCGTCATGGATTCGAGTTTAAATCGCGTATTTTTCGGGGGATTTGATATAATGAAATCCTTGGAAATTCCCGATTTGTCGAACGACCTGCACTTTTTTTTCAGAACGAACGAGGCCAATGCCACGGCAAGGATTTGATTCGCATTCTTCGGCGGTACTCATGGAGTCATTTCTCTACTTTGTTCGAAATAACTCAATGACGTAGCACTACGTAAATGCGAAGTGTCATGTGGTTTTTGGTTTATTTTTTTTGCGGGTGCATGTGAAAAGATTGAAGTTTTTGGAATTGTTGGCTTGAATTTGGTGCTGGAATTAATTAAATAGACGGAGAGTCGTAATTAGAAAATATGTACGTATGAGTGTGTGTATATATATATATGTGTGTGCGCTGGCCTCTAAAAATTCATACAGCATATCTTGAGAACGCCTCGACCGACTGCACTTAATTTTGACACACAAGTAGGACATCACAAAACCTTGATATGGTGCAATTTTAAAAATAATTCCTTCACCATTTCTAATGTTATGACATTTTTCTTATTTTTGGAAAAGGACGTGCAAGCTTTAACTTTTGTAAAATTGACAATTGTAGAGGCAAATGATCGTTCATAATTGTAGCTATGTTCAAGGTTGTCTCTCATTGAATTTTACCGAAATCGTATGAGAGATTCGGATTTTATGAGATTTAGATTTTTTTGCAATAATTGTTTTTGCGCAATAATTTTTGCAAAAATGAAGCTAACGAGTTAACATCTTTCATACAAAACTCTTAATGTTTAACGACATTTGTTACAAAATTTTGTCAAAATGTTTCAAGCAGTTCAGATTTTAGAGGATTTTCAAATTTTCAATTTATGACCAATCTAATTTCAGAAAATATTGAGATATGATTTTGTTTTGTTTATTATTAATACTATTCAGGGATGTTTTGTATTAAATTTTAACTAAATTGATAAGGACGCAGATTTGTATACGAAATTGCATTTGCTATTTCGAATCCCTCAAATTGCCAAAAATTGCAGGTTTGGAGATTGAGAATCAATTGAGCTAAAATTTGACACGCAAGTGAACTCTTAATCTGTTGTAATTACTGATGTAATATTTTCAACAGTTTCTATAATAAGCTTTATACAATGAATAAACAAGCCTGCACCATAAAAAAATGATCCGGTAAAATCGGAGTATTGTGTTAATTTGATCAACATTTTTTTGCGTAACATGGATTTTTTAATTATATTTTAAGAGTATCAAAAATATTTATCCATTTTCGAAAATTTACGAATATTCTTTGTTAAATTATAAGTAACAAAAAGAATCATAATTTCAACGAATCAAGAGAAAAAAAATGATCAAGGTAACATATATTCGTTTATGTAAAAATTGTAAGAACCATTTTGTAAAAATGAAGATACTAAATATTTAACAAATAACTTTTTTTTTTTTATAAAACTGGAAAATAAACAAAAAAAGTTATACAATCAATACAAAAAAGTCTATCCACGTTTGTCGCCTATATTTTGTTGTTACATATACAAAAATGTCTGTTTATTTGTCGCTCAAAATTTGCAAATTAGAATCTTAACATTTTCTCCTCACTTTTTTCAAATATTTTCTTTGTCTATACGAAAATTCTATGCGAATATTCTTATTCCTCATTAACAGTGCAAATTAACAAAGAAACATTAAAAAGATTCTTCTTAATGTTTCAGCCTATCTATCTTTTTGAACAAACGCGTATTCCATCGAGTGACGTCATCGTCGCCATTTTATAATTCGCGTAACTATTTTCTATACAAGACTCTCAGCTCAGTAGCTACATATTTTTCTCGACAATTTCGCCTCTGATGATATCACTAACCCACGCTTATCGGAGAAAATTCGCGACAAGCTCGCACCCGTTAATTGTGGGTGGAAGGAGGTGGGACCTTGAAGACAATGTAGTGGGAGAGTGTAACAGTCTCGCGACTGTTGATCGTA
This sequence comes from Ephialtes manifestator, assembly GCA_963970395.1. Classification (NCBI taxonomy): domain Eukaryota; kingdom Metazoa; phylum Arthropoda; class Insecta; order Hymenoptera; family Ichneumonidae; genus Ephialtes; species Ephialtes manifestator. The sequence continues at coordinate 19,990,563 of OZ019975.1, forward strand.
TGTTTAGGGTGGGTCGATCTTTTTTTAGAGCAGACGAGACTCGAAAAACTCGCCAATTCGCAGCCGCTTGTAAACTTTGTTATCTTTGCTTCAGCAAAAAAAAAAAAAAGAAGAAAAGAAAGTATCAAAATGTATATTTTTTTTATTAAAAAAAAATCGAAGCTTCTTTGTTCTCAAGCGAGGTGAAACTTGTGAACAAATACAACGATCATCGGTACAAAGTTCAACTTCGAATAGCTAGAAATATAATATGAAATTCTTCGTTTCGTAATGCCAAGTAATATGAGCGGAATTTCGAAACGTTACGTTGATACGAAATGCGTAGATGGCTTTGTTTGCCCGACAACAGTGAAGTAATCGCTTGATCTGTACATACAATTAATTTTCTTGTTATTATTAGCGCTTATTTTATCATAGAATAAATAAAAGTTGTTGAAAATGATAATCTATGAAATATTTGGACTATTCGAAGATATACGTAATCGACGAAACGGCATAGATTTCGCTTGTCCCTATCATGGCTAATAACCTTTCTAACGCGTTTTTACACAATGGGAACGCAGAACATCGTAGCTTTGAAGATTAATCGTGCAAAAAATAGTTCGAACTTACCCGGATGCGTCCAAACGCTTTTACGTCAGAGAATCAACCAGTCTTGGCTCTTTTGTTTATAATAAACGGGTTTAGGTGAAGAACGAACCCGGGTAGACACTACACGGTCCCCGATTTTGACAGTTACTCGGTCAACAAGCAATGGCGTCGCTCCCAGACTTCCCAGCTGATCACTACGCGTCGCGCAGCACGCCATTGATACACGCGAAAAATAGTCCCTTTCCGCGTCGTTAAAATACCCGATAGAATTTTTTGACATTAAATATTGAGCAAACTTTTGCTGGAAATAAATTTTTCAAATTTTTTTTTGCGTCTGTTTAGTTTGATTTTTCAAGAAGTCGATGGATAATTTATTTTATGGAAATATAAAGAAATTTATTTACTATGTTCAGGGTCTCTATAGGCGCACTAAACCAAACGATATATAGTTACTGTCAACAAATATGGGGGAGGGGGACACTCGGCTCTTGGTTCGTCGTTGAATCCGCACAACGTACGGGTTTAAATCAGAGGCAAAAAAAGGGTCGTGTTGCTCATTGGTTTCTCAATTATTTTGACCTTTTCCGAAGCTACTGCTATAAAAAAAGTATGTTGAACTTTGGTTACCTCATAATGGAAGTTTTATTAAGGATGAAGGAAATCATTCTCATGAAATTAATGAAGAAGCAATGTTCAAGATGCGACTTTGCATATTTTTCAAAAATAATAATAATAATAATAATAATAAATTTCATAATCTCCAAAACTGCGAAAGCTATATTCAAAAAATATTTTTTTCTAGACCTCTTTTCTCGATGTTTAGATACTTTTGGATATCTCGCACAACAAAAATAGTTTCTTTGGGCGTCGCGAAAACAAGAGCTCAATTTTTTTTTACATGAAATATTCACTGCAACTTTGATATATGTATATAAATTGTGAGATTTTTTTACCATTTTTGAACATTGATAAAATGGTAAAAAAATCTCACAATTTATTCCATCAACGATATATAGTTATTATCAATATATATTCACAAACGATATATAGTTACTATCAACAAATATGGAGGAGGGCAAAACTCGGTTTTTGGTTCGTCGTCGAATCCGCATGACGTATAGGTTTAAATCAGAGGCAAAAAAGGGTCGCGTTGCTCATTGGTTTCTCAATTATTTTGACCTTTTCCGAAGCTACTGCAATAAAAGAAGTATGTCGAACTTTGGTTACCTCATAAAGGAAGTTTTAGGAAGGATGAAGGAAATCGTTCTCATGAAAATAATGAAGAAGCAATGTGCAAGACTTTGCATATTTTTCAAAAATAATAATAATAATAATAAATTTCATAATCTCCAAAACTGCGAAAGCTATATTCATAAAAATACTTTTTTCTAAACCTCTTTTCTCGATGTTGAGATACTTTTAGATATCTCACACAACAAAAATAGTTTCTTTGAGCGTCGCAAAAACAAGAGCTCGATTTTTTTTTACATGAAATATTCACTGAAACTTTGATATACATAAATTGTGAGAATTTTTTAACCATTTTTGAGCACTGATAAAATGGTTGATGGATAATTTATTTATTGAAAATATGAAGAAATTTATTTACTATGTTCACCCTAGTACGTTCTGTCACCGCTAAAAAATCGCAAAAACCACCTCAGTGTTTTCTGCACTTTTCCGCACAGCAATTCACCCCAAAAACACTGAGCATTTTTTTACCTAGCGTTGGTAGTTTTGCTGTTTCAATCACCGCAAAAACACCGATATCAATTACGAAAGATTTCGAAGTTTCGTAATATTTTGTAATTTGTATAAATCATGGTAGAAATCACGGACCGAAACAATATGAATATTTAATTTTTAGTTGTATAAATTTGTAACGTTTGAAACTCTTAAGAGAAGACAACATAGTTTTTTCTCGTTCCACATTTCTAAGTGGCTTCCATCTATGTCGAATAGTTAGAACATCTCCAAAACGTGGTCCTTCAGTTATATGGGAGCACAACAATTTGCGATAGCTACGTGTTTATATTCACGAAAAGATGAACAATCGCTTGCGAGAAACATTTAAGGTAGTTCTGTCGGTACGCCGGAGTCATAAATCTCAGAGTCTATATAACATTAAAAAATAATCATACGCATCACTTTGACTGCCTCAATAATAATATAAAAAATAATCGAGAATCCTTCGAAATTGTCGTAATCAAATTAAAACGATTATTTGTAAATAGTTGATATGTTTAGTGCGAATTTGACTTCATTTTTACGATAATTAGGTTAGGAAACGTCATTTGGCCCGGTATCGTGCACTTTGACCTTGGTTCAATTAAACATTATTCCGGAGACTTCACCTTTTTTCATGATGCATCAAGTCCTGAATGATTTGCGAATCCGTAGTACTTTTTATTTTTTTTCTATCTTTGATCTAAATATGTTAATTTTCGATTTAAAGATCAATTTTTTCAGCCCTCCCGTGAGCACCGTGTAAAAAGATCGATTTTCAAGTTTTAATTGTTCATTCAAATACTCGGTAAAAGCCTTAAAGATTTTGTGCAAATAAAATTGAATAGCTAAATTATAACATGTCAGAAATTCATGCATATGAGTTTGGATTGCCTTCGCGACAGAACTACCTTAAAGTGGTTGGTCATCTAGCGGAGCTAAGCCGGTTATTGCACGTGCAGCCGAAATTAGCCCGCTAGATGGCGAACTACCCGAAATGTTTCTCGCAAGTGAGTGTTCGCTGTTCTACGTATAAGTACGGGCGATCGTAAGTATCGTCCGCCCAAGACTCTAAAGGGTATTTAGACTCTAAAGGGTATTTTTTCTAATTTTTTACCAAAAAAGAATTAAAATGTTAAAATGTTGAAAACAAAAATAGAAATAAGTGAAAAAAAGAAAAATTAAGGCCGGTAAAGTTCAACGAACGGGGATGGCGTGTAAAACATGAGAGCGAGGTACTGATAAAAACAATGTATAAGCTATTGTAATGGAAAAATAAAAGATATTTGCAAATCTAAAAATATCGTCCGCCCATGTACTGACATTAGTCACTTTTACTGTTGTTTATCAGTGGCAAGACGGATTCTGCGGATTACCATGGTACTGAAAATTCAGTCGAGCCGTGATTTCTACCGTTATTTATACAAATTGCAAAAACATTACGAAATTTCAAGATTTTTCGAAACAGGAAAACCACCGACACTACAAAAAAAAACGCTTAGTGGTTTTGCGGTGAATTGCTGTGCCGAAAAGTGCAGAAAACACTGCGGTTGTTTTTGCAGTTTTGTGCGGTAATTGCAACCTGAAACCACGGTGGTTGAACCGACTACGGCAGAGTCTCTATAGGAACACTATGCCAAACGATGTATAGTTACTAACAATAAATGTAGGGGAGAGAAAAACTCGGCCTTTGGTTCGTCGTAGAATCCGCATGACGTACAGGTTTAAATCAGAGGCAAAAAAGGGTCGTGTTATTCATTGGTTTTTTAATTATTTTAACCTTTTCCGAAGCTACTGCTATAAAAATGTATGTTGAAGATCTTTGATTACTTCATAAAGGAAGTTTTATGAAGGGGACAAATTAATTAGGAAACAACGTGCAAGGTGCGACTTTGCATATTAGTTTAAAATAATAATAATAAATTTCATAATCTCAAAATTTTATTCAAGAAAACAAACCCACTTTTGTGAGGAAAAAAATTTGTAAAAACGTCTTGAAATCGTCTTATGCGTCATTTTTCAAGCGGTTTTCTTGTACGACGTAATCAAATACATCGTAAATTAAGATTTAATCGTCATGTGCACGAAAAAAGACGCGCGTATTTCAAGTGGTTTTTCATATTTTTGTTCAATTGTCAATTTTGTTGAAGTGTCAATTTTTTGTCATAAACACAATGCTCTCTTTACAAACTTACAAAAAAAAGAACAAAAAATCTTTCGTACAAAAATTCATTGTCTCCACGACATGCAACGATACATTTGTATTAATAAATTATTTAGATTAATGTATTGCTTCACTGGGTTCGAATCCTCTCAGAGTTACAGAATAAATAATTGTTCTAATAACTGTTAAGATAAACGAGCAAAAAGAAGTGCACTTTGTATAAAAAAAATAAAATGTTAAATGCATTGTCTCCAGGACATGCAATGATACATTCGTATTAATACATTTTTAAAATTAATGTATTGCAACACTTGCGTCGAAACCTCTCAGAGTTACAGAACAAAATATTATTTCTCGACTCGACGTCATTAACAAAACAAGCGATATGCGATTTATCATAAGATGACCTATATTTTTCAAATCACCAATTATCACGTGCGTTCGTTGCTTATCGATAACACTTCCTTTTCCCGTTCCTGCTCCAACTTTTTTACAGCCTCCTCCAGCGTAAATAAATGCTCGTCCTGAATTCCTGGGGCGACTGTTCTCATAGCAGCGGCTAATTTGTACAGATATTCGGTGTTGAGGCCGCTGGGACCTTGAGCCTCTATAATATGTTTGGCTATAGTGTCGATACTCTCTTTCCCAGCGAAATTAGGGTTGTCTTGGCTGCCTATGTAGATTGTTAGATAAAAGGCCATTTCTTCAGACGGACTCGGAGTTACAGGTACCGAAGGATTTTCATTCAACGTGCTATCCGCCGCTGAATTACGAGCACCGAGAGTTTTAGAGTTTATCCCCTGAGGTGGATTGCAGGGATGAAAAAGCACCGTTTTTCTTGTATAGCCACCTTTTTCTCTAAAATCTAGATGATTTACTACGTTGTCTATATTCTCCGAGGCTATTTTGTAAGCCAGACCCCAAACTTGGTCCTCTGGATTTGATGATTCTAGGAGAGTCACTACACGTCCAGGCTGAAAATTATTTATTCATATTATTAATTTGATGAAATTTCTTGAGTGCTTCATTCTTGTCAGATTAATGCTAAGTTTGTAAAAGCATTTTCACTGTTTTTGGTGGTTTTATCTACTGCTCTAAAAAGTAGCTTATGTAGAAATATGTGTTTTTAATATAGTAACTAGAACTGAGTTGCTTGAAGTATAAAACACTTCATGGGTTATTAAGTACTTCAATTGTTTTTGTTTGTTGTTGAGGAATTTGAGAAAAGTTCAGTTCTAATAATTAAAAATCAGAAGAAATATTACAGTACTTTTTACTTGGAAAATTTAAAAATTAAGCAGGGCAATGCAATTTTTTCAATTATTTATCTTTGGTCTTGTATGATAGTCAATAGTTGAGTTAAAATACTGTTAAAGGTCTAAGTACCACTTTTTGAACTTTATATCCAATTTATTGATTGATTTGATGACAATTTATTATCGATAAATTAGTGATTGAAAAATAGCTTAACAAAATGGAAAAAAACTTATGTACTAAAATAAGTTTGTTGATATTAATATGATTATTTGCAGAATTTTATAATTAGTAATTTAGAAATACAACATTTGTTAAATCCACAATGATTGTAAAGTTACAATTCTTTAATGTTTTTGTAGATAAGTTCCATAATTCATAGCACAAGTTTTAGGATCACTAAATAATAAAAAGCACCTTAAAAAATTTTTGATAAAAATAACTTTTTAATTAGAACAATTATTTATGTCATATATTCAGAAAAATTAGTAACTTTATTTTATAATCTATTAAAAAATGAAGTTTTCCATAGATTATTGTAAATTATATTTTTTTAGAGACATGTAAAGGTTTAGAAATTTCATAAAATGTACTTTGTCAAAATTGAAAGTACTTGAAGTGTTTAGCACTAATATAAATACAATCATAGCTGCAGTATGAAAAAAAAAGAAAACTAGAGTAACTATATCTGATGTAATATTGTTTCATCCTGTATTTAAAAAAATAAACCATAATATAAGTCTCATTATGACAAGCAATATCTCATTTTCTTTATAAAAAAATTCCCTATGAATTCACTAAAAGAATTTTTAATATGATTACCCATCAAAAAGTTATGATTGTTTATCCCAATCTAACCTAAAATTGGACGTATAAATTATTATACCTTCCAAAAAAATGATATGCTCAAAAATCCAATTAGTGAATACATAAAGCATCTTCCACCACACAAAATAAGCTATAACTCATCATAATCAGAGCAATAATATAATTTTTTCATTAAAAAAACAATGATAAAAAAATTTCATTCCAGAAACTAGCATTTATTCATAAATATTATTCCTCATACATAATTACAATTTTTTTTCTATAATATAAACATATGCAGCTATGCTTCTTATCCTCCAAAACAATAAATCAATCCACAACGAAAAAAAAAAAAAAAAAATTTACAAAAATTATAAATGTAATATGCTCTAACCTCCTTAATTTCTGTTAGAATAAAATACGTTTTTAAAACCCACCTTGCTAGGTATTCCTCTGTGATCTGTGCTTTTCTGATAAAATCTTCTGACATAGCCTTTGATATGCCCAACGAGTTTTTTTTCGTATGGAAAATCGGCTTTCCATATGAGTGAACCATATCCAAACACCCACATGGTAGAATCTGCAATGAACATAAAATCTCTACATCAGCACGAATTTTCTTACCTTCTAAATTAAAAAAAAAACCACCGATAAACGTTCCTATCAAGAAAGTATCTTGAGTGCAAACAAGATAATCATTATTGTTCGCATTTAATGATAAAATACATACTTGGCTGTCAGATGAGGACATACAACTCGTAAATACCCGCTTTTGCTTCTCACAAACCCGGTGAAACAATCACTTGAATTTATTTAGTGTGTCGTGCTGCACGAATGTATAAAAAAAAGGTGTAATTTTGCTGGATTAATAATTAAGCAGAGATTATGACTGCAGCAACGATATGTAGAACATGGTCGATATTTGGCCCTGAAAGAATTAGTATATCGACAGCAGTAAATACACTACTTGGTTATAAGTAACATAGTTACGTCAAACAGCACAGCTGACTTTACTTACCCAACCTAACGATTCTACCAGCAGAGCCACGTGCTGATGAAACGTGCGTCTGTATGACATCGTTAATCCGATTTTTCGGTTCTGATGGAAAAGAAATGTTATCCCTCACATTATGCACAGATATTTTGGCAATATGCTGCATAAAAAAACACGTTTGTATAGGTGAGAATTTAATTAATTAATATTTGGTAATTGAGTAATTTAATAGCCTTAAGCTTCTGACTGTAAGGAGATACAACAAATTTTGTTTGCAGGAATTGGAAACAGTGTTCATGTTTATTGTATAGCTACGAGAGAATTGGTGGCGAAGCTCAGTTTGCTTGGAAATGACAATGTTCATAATATTGTACAAGGAACGGGCAACAAATTAATTGTTTATGGTGGGAAAAGCTTAAGGATATGTGAGCTTGAATTTGTAGGTGGTATTGTACAGTAAGTAGCCAATTTGGTGACTGTTTGCATTTGTTGTTCTGTTTTTTATTGCTTAAATGATGTCTAATGGAAACATTGTTTTTTAGTTTTAAACCTTGTTCCGCTATCCAGCGATTCAGTGACTGGATTATTGCGGCTAGATTTTCACAGGAGAAAGACAATGAATGGTTGTCTATACTATTTGCACACAATAATTTGAGGCTTTACAATGCGGCAAAGAAGATTACTCATAGAGTTTGGTGTCAGGAGAAATGCATTCTGTATCCTTTTTGTTACAAAAATTTTTATGTCAGTTTCTCTTAGAGCAAACTTTATATTTGGAGTTTTTTGTTTTTGTGTTCTGATATTTAAAAGGGTTTGGAATTTGTATGTTTTCATTATTACATGTAATACAATTTTATAGTATAATCCATTTTGTAATTATTTTTTAATTAAATTAAAAATATTTAATATTTTAAATAATGATAAAAAAAAAAAGAATCATTGAAATTTTGGCAAAAACTGGGAGAAAAATGTAGATGTCCCCATTTTTTATAGAAAGTTTCCATGAAATTTTATAAACATTTTTTTCTTATAGCGATCATCACAAAATTGTAGTTAAGAAAAAATCTGCAGACAGACGCTGCAAAATGATTATAATAATATCAATTATACTGTAAATCATTATCAAATCAATTAGTGCAGGATTTACAACCATGAAAAGGTCTAAACAAATTTTTAATGCGAGTTAGATAAAATATTTGCCCAATTTGAGTAAGACTTTTTCAGTATTAAGACTGAAGCTCCTTCAATTTTTGAAATGATGATGATAATAATAATAATTAATAGAAGTTATTATAATGATTGTAAATAAAATAAATTATTCTTGCAACATGAAATATTCCTCAATATATTCTTAGATATGGTGGATCGCTGTTGCCAAAAAATAATGAAGAAACTGTCATATTCAGTGGCACAGTATTTCAAGAAATATTGATATGGCAAGTGAAAAACGGCCAAAAATACACCGAAGACGTACCTATTCTCCATCGTTTAAAGGGCCACAAAGTCGGTTTGAAAAATGCAAACTCTCCGTTTCCCATTAATTTATTCCGTATTACTAATTCTTATTCTACATTTTCCATAGGGTGTTATATTTTCCGTCGTTTACGATCCCATTTTGGGAATGATAAGCTCGACTTCTGATGATCGAACGATAAGACTATGGAGGGTAAGAATAAAATAGAATAGAATATTTATTCATACTCTGGGATAAACCCCCTTAAAGCATAGAGCCTCAAAGTACAATGCAAAGAAAATACAGAAAGTTAAAAACGAAAATAGTTGTTGTATCAACAAAAATTAATTTAAGAAAACACTAATACAAAAACGAAACAACAACACACTTCATAAAATAAAGAAAATATTAATGACCACACAAAAATTAATCTCGCTGCTGTTGATTAATTATTCTTCTAGTATTAAAATTAAAATTTATAGAATAAACAAAAATGCATTTTAATTGTCCACGCTATTGAATTATAAATAACTGCATAAAAAGTAATTAAATATGAATAACGTGGTATTTAAATAATTGCAGGTAAGGAATAAAACTGAGTCTAATTCCGCTGAGCTCGATTGGTGTAATTCTGAAGTTGATTTAACGACAACGATGTACGGACACACTGCAAGGGTCTGGAAATCGGTTATAAAAAATAACAGAATTCTCAGTGTGGGAGAAGATTCTTTGATGTGCACTTGGTCGTTCGGTGGAGAACTTCTGAATAAAACTGAAGCACATCACGGTGCGGAAATCTGGAGTATCGATGTTTCGGAAGATAATGAAACGATATTTACTGGCGGAGCTGATGGTGCGGTAAACGTTTGGCATTTCGAAGCTACCGATCCACCGCTTGTAAAAACTGTATTGGGCAATAATAGTTTTCCTGCTATTCCAAAGTACGTTTACTATATGAACAGTGGAATGATTGTCGTCTTCGTGGACGGAGGTACTCTCGTAACTTATGATACTAATCTTAAGGAGACGCAAAGATTGTCAATTTCGGCGAGATACAAAAGTTACTGCATTATGGAAATTTCGCCGGATCGAAAAAAAATCGCTCTGGGATCGAAGGACGGCTGGGCTGACATATACGAAGGTACTTTTGGACAAGCCAAATGAATTTTGTTGGAGTTTTTCTTCGCCAATAAAAAAGAAATCAAAAGAAATGAAAGAAAAGAAAATAATGTGTCTTTATACTTCAACCAAGAATCAATGGATGTCTACTTTCATTTATTGTTCTACTGTCCGAAAAAATTACTGAAGTCCGAAAATTCTATCACAGAAAAATTATCAAACTCTGAGTACCTTTTATCTGATAATTGTCTTATTTCAGAATATGCAGATTCAGATGTTTGGCAACTGCGTAAAATTCTTGCGGAAAACGTGATGGAATCAATGATTCTTTCGTTGCATTGGCCGGATAATAAGACGATCCTTGTTTGTGGTAAAGCAGGACTTTTAAATATCGTTGATATACTCTGCGAGACGAAGAAGCATCAAAGATCGGAATTTATTTTACCTCCCAGTCGAGAACGTTGGACTACTACAGCAATAATTGAAAAAAATCTTTTAATATGCGGTGACCGAGCTGGAAGTGTTTACGTCTTTAATTTAGACCAAGAAGATGCTGGACCCGCACAGATATTTCCGAAAATCCATGGGAGGCTGGGAGTTCAATCATTTTCTATTGTGGGTAACAAAGTTCTCAGCACAGGTCGAGACGGAACGCTTCGATATTATGAAAATTTAAAAAATGAAGAAAAACAACACTTACAAGCACTACACTTGCACAAGATGCCAATGGATTGGGTCTGTAAGATTTTACCGTATGACGGCGATGTCCTCGTTTTGGGCTTCATAGAGGTATTATTTTTATATATTTTTTTATCATTGCTCTGAAATGTATGCAAGTGCAAATAATGTGCAAAAAAGATATGGTAAATGTATACGATTATCTTGCGCAAAATTAATACTACTTTTTGTGAATCCTTATCAATTTTTTAACCGTTTGTTCCAGTAGATTTATACTGTTTTTATTTCATTTTTATCGTACAAAATGAAGATTAGTTTTATTATCGTGGCCGGAAGATATCTTTTCACCGATTACATATTTGATGCCTATGCTACCGATTTCGTTGTAGGCCTGTGCATAATCTTGTAGATTATTTAAAATTATTTAAAAAGAAATAACAAAGATTGGCCGAAATAGAAATTATTTACACTTTTTCTAAACATTTACAACAACTGTTTCTTTAAGCCATTCAGAATTTTTATGTTTGACTTACCAATATTAAATTGTATGAATAAATGAAGAAAAATGCAACTCCCCAAATAATCAAATAACATTTTTTTGAGAATTCCAAGGGTATTTTAAAGCGATACTAAAATGTAGCTAATAATGATCGATTTATAAGAGCAATAACAAAAAAATCGATGATATATCGAAACTAAATTTCTCATATAAATTTTGCATATATTTCACTTACATAAATTTCATTTCAAAATGATTGCAGAGTGCTAATAAAATATTGTCACAATAAACTTTCAGGTTGAATTCGTGATATACAGTATGAATTTCAAACGCTTAGTTCTGCGATTCGTTTGCGGTGGTGGACACAGATCTTGGGATTGCAGAGTGTTAGGAAATTTGACAAAATTTGTCTACATAAAAGACAAACAAGTTTACGAGATCGACGCTCCCCTTCGAAACATCAGTAAACCAATTCGGAATGGTTTTCACACCAAGGAAATCTATTGTATCCAACCTATTTTAACCTCGAGTAAACACAATATTTTCGTGTCTGCCGGAGAAGATAGTACTTTACGTCTCAATGTGATCGCTCATACAAAACAGCAAATGGAAACTTATAGCCTAACGACCTTAAGCACCTACGACGGTCACATCTCAAACGTTAAGTGCATAGCTGTACTAAACACCGAAAACTCTGAGAATCACACAAAAAACCTCGTTTTTACCGGAGGTGGAAGAGCGCAGCTTAAAGTTTGGGAAATACGGATAAAAGTTGACGAAACAACGCTGCAAAGTCAAAACGTAACGTGCAGAAAATTGTTGTCTTATATGTTGTGCGGAACAGACAAGGACCGAAAGAAAACAGCGCCAAGCGTAAAAACAGGATTTTTCGCAGACCCGGAGACAAGATTCATGGATATAAATGCCCAAATTTATCACCAAGATCCGAATTTTGTTCTACTTTTCATTGCCTGTTCCGATGGACTTCTAAGAATTTTTGTCTACGATATAGTCAATAATATTTTACGTCTTAGCCGAGTCGTTAATTGTGGCAATCGTTGCATTCTTAAAGTACATTCTTTTGTACATGAAAATTGTACGATTTTGCTCTCTATGACGACTGCCGGAATTATTAGCTTCTGGCAAATGAAAGCAAATATTGAAAGCCTCGATATTGAATCGGAGCACTCGACTTTTCCGTTCACCAAAATGAAAATTCACCAAAGTGGTATTAACAGTTTTGATTTTCAAAAAGTTGGGGATTCGCAATATCTTTTGTTGACTGGAGGTGACGATAATTTGATAAGTCTAGTCATGTTCGAGATCTCGTCAACGGAAGATGAATTATTCGTTCACACGTTGTCCAAATGGGAGTCTTCATCTATTCATTCCGCACAAATAACAGGTATTCGTTTTAAGGATAAAATAAAGACTAAATATAAAATTGAATAAAAATTGTGTATGCAGAATAATATCATGATATGAATTATCCTCCAGTTTAGGGGAAAACGTAATCGAATTGGAAGAATGAAATTTTTTAATTTTTGTTACATTTTGTACAATATTTGATTTCCGTTTTCACTAAATTTGACTGTATTATATAAAAATGTAATCAATTCATTAAAAGAAATTGTAATTCGTGTCTTTTTCCCCGTAAAGATGGGTTTTGATTTTTTAACAAAATGATATAAGATATAAATTTCAATTCTCTGCTAAAATGTGACATAAATTTTCTAGTTTCTCCAAAATATTAAATGGATTACAAATTTTCGACAAAATATGACTTAAATTTCGAACTTTCTCATAATATAACTTCAATTTCAAATTTTCGACAAAATATGACTTAAATTTCGAACTTTCACATAATATAACTTCAATTTCAAATTTTCGCCAAAATTTGACTCAAATTTCGCTTTAAATCTCCAACCGTGCTGATAGAAGATTATATTCATGACGTTTGGCCGTCACACTTCCGTGACAAATCGCGCCCATAGTAATTTCGCTTGAGAAATGAAGCCATTGGTATTCTAATCCATTCGCATTGCAGGTGCTAAATTCGTGGGCAGCAATCGTATGCTCACCACAGGAATAGATCAACGAGTCGTCATCCATTCGTACTCGTTCGTCGGCGGAATCTTATCTGTTTCGCAGATAGACGAAATAACGACGTTCGTACCGGACGTGCAAGGAATAACATTGTGTCGTCCGACACAAACGTAAGTTCTCATAATTAGACAAGGGCGAATAACAGATAAAAAATGCGTGTGAAATACAAAATACAAATACTTGTAAATCCATATATTTGAAGTACTGAAAATAAGACACAATCTTATCCAGTATTTTGAATGTTAAATACAAGATACATGTTTTAAGATACTTGAAATATCTCAAATACATTTTTTATATTCTGGGGAGTAATTATTCATAATGCGACAAAAACGCGATACTTATTTAAATAAAACAATTTATGAACACAGAACATTAGATTTATTGACCGGAAATTGGCACGTGTTGTCTAAGTGTTTCAAAAAGAATTTCTTAGATTCAGTTTTACATACTTAAAATACTTAAAAATACGTCATATTTACATTCCCAACTAAAAGTTTGATTTCATTACAATTTATTTAAGTATTTCGTGTCAAGAGAAAAAAATTGCAAAAAATCTAGGTCAATAATATTGAATAATATTTTGGCTAATGCCAAAAAAAGTAATTATCAAGTTAGTAAAAAATATGAATTGACAAATTCTATAGGAAATCTTGCAAGTTTTCTTGTGAAAAGGATTATTTGGAAGTTTAATTTTACAGGAAGTTTCCAAAATACTTAAAAAGTTGTATTAAAAATACAGTTTGGAAAATGTACGTCAAATTGTTTTCGAAATACTAAAAATAAAATAGAAATGGAGGCCAGTTGAAATACTAAATATAAAATAGAAATATATTAAAAATACGTTCACTTTTAATATTTTTAAAAACTCGTCGATATTCTGTTACAGGAACGCTGATACGTTGTCATGCATTTATGGAAAAGGCCTTGAGTTGATTCTCTTGAATCAAGAAAACATTCGTCACTAATACAATGTAAATAAACACAAAAACCATGATTTTGTATGAACATTAAACAGCCGTATTTTCATAGAGTTATTGATCCTTGCCCTTGCTTGAGTTAAGCAAATTCGCGTAAGGAACAATTAGACAAAAACTGGATATCATGGATTGCATTGAGTTTTATCTAAACTTGGAATTCGCTTGATGAGCTCGCGCCAAACTTCTGTGCCGTTGTTCCACGATATAATTTCCGCTTTTGGTGTTCGATCCCCGGTAGTGGTCTCAGGTTCGCCCAGAATTTTTATCAGAGGATAATCGACTCGTGGAAAAGCAAAATCTTTCTCAGAAAGTCGCAAAACAGGACAAAGATCGTTTCTACCATCGCCAACATAAGCGATTCTTTCAAATTCCACTCCTTCCTTGGTCCTTTTTTCGATGTAGCTTTCGAGAATATGGCCTTTGCACATATTTCTAGAGCTCAGTTTGCACCAATCTTGTAAATGATACATTTGTATTTTGAGTAGGCCATTTTCATCGAACCAAGCAGGATTTGTAAATACTTGTTTAACAGTGTGGTCAAGCTTATTGTATTTCAGCCAATGTTCAATGAACAACGAATTGGAGTCACTTATTATAATAATCTCAACGTCATTGGAATGTAATTGCTCCAGGAGATATGGGAAAGCATTTACAGCAGGAATCGCACCAACTGCAGCTTGAATTTCTTCTTGTTTTACAGCATTGCTGTGGAGAAATTCGAATATCTTCTCCATGTACTGAGTCCAGCCATTTGTTGTGTACATTCCTTTTATTTCTGCCAGTGCTTTTTCATCCTTGAGTAAATGACGAACCACTATGTCCGTATTGTCCTCCACAATTGTGTGGTCAAAGTCAAATGCAACTAGAAGCTTTGGTGCCATCTGCAAAAATTTCTCATGCATTAAAGCTGGGAAAAATAAAGAGAAAATCAATCATATTCATAGACAAATATCTTTCTAATGCATCAAAAAAATTCATTGTGATTTCATGTACATATAATTTATCATTCAAAAGGTGGCAAAAATATTTGGCTATTGCGGATCATCTACAATCATTTTATTTTTCCATTCTGCACACTTTCATAACATCCAAAAGCCAAATTTTCTTAGATGATGCTCCATTGTACAAAAGATTAATTTTTCTTACATGAGTGTAGCCATTTCAAATCATAGATTTGAAAAGATATTATAGAACAATTAATTTTTAAATAAATTATAAATGTTTCAAAATATTTGGACTATCATTTCTTTTATAAAAGTGTGCAAAGTTTATAAATAAACTTAAATTACTGAAGTTCACCCTCAATAGTCACATGGTTTTGTAAACTTGCCAAAAACTCTTTGTTCCATTATGCAACACTATATATGTTTTTCAAACAATACCTATTCGAAAAGTAAGACATTCATTATTGTACATTACTGATTTTTGTTTTGTTTAGTAAGTACAACTTTAGTTATTGATGTTTGTTTTTCTGCTCCGAACAAATGATAAAATCTTTTTATTAATGAAAAAAAAAAAAATCATTTGCTGTATTTTAGATAATAGACTTTACTCTGCCTGTGAGTAACAAATGCACAGTGAGGGAGTAATAAAAATTTATCAAAGTAAAAATAACAACAATAATATTGAGCAGATAATAAAATTAAATTAAATAAATTGTTATGAATAAAATGTAAAAGATTTATAAAATATATACAATTGTTTGTGTCTATTTTTGAACCGTGAAAAATTATGATGAAAGAATACGACTCTTTGACATTGAAAATCACTGATGAATAATAACTATCCATGTATATATATATATATTAATTTAATTATTTACCAGTTTTGAAGTGATATATATTTTTCTATTTGTGTGTTTTTGTGTATATGTATTTATCTTTTTACACAAGATGATATTGTCCACATGTTTCATGTAAAATGCTATTTATAATAACAGATTTATCTCATTGATTCAATAAATAAATAATAAGTAAAAAATAATCTGTCACTGAACAAACAATATGAATTCAAAATCATTTTGGAAGGAAATAGTGTGCGAAATAATGAATAGCTATAAACAAAAGTATTGAACAAATCAACCACTTTTAATTTTGAACACATTTTTTAAAGATTACAAAAATTCGAAATAATCCTAAATTACCAGAAATGACAATTAAATCAATTTCACTAAATAAAATATCGACATCTGCTTCTGTGTTAACCAAAATTTACTCACTTTCAACTAATATCACGAATCACTTTGCAAAAAAACTGCAAATTATCGAATTGCTAATGATAACAGAACTGCGCAAATATTAACACGATTTATTCCACGTCTCTGGTAAGAAATACTTTGAAATAGCTATAGAATTATCGACTTGGTGCACGGTCAACGCTGGCTTACATTGTGTCTATTTCTTTTGTGCAGAGTGGCCCATGTATCCATACGAAAGTAGCAGCGCACGCATTTATACGCGAGGCTTCGCGACATTTCAACGAGAATTTATGTGTTATATAAAAAATATATATATCAGTACTTGATGCACGGTAATAAGAAAAACAAAAATATAGAGCAGAGGAGCAAAAGAAAAAAATGAAAAAAAAAACAAAACTGCTTATCAAATATTGTTATTATTCGTACACCCGGCATATCGGAACTGTCAAAACATCAGTCAACTTGCAGTGATTGGCAACCATTGCATTGGCAGAATTAATCGAGAAAGCGAACAAAGCCGGTGTAAACAACACCCCGACGTGCTCCAAAATAACGCACATAATTAACGTTCTTATCACACTAATATAAATTTGCGTTAATTGCAAAAAAAAGCGATAAAAAATTATGGCCTGTAGACCCGCTGGAATGTCGGATGACGAATTTGAAAATGATATCGAATTATCTTTTCACGAGAAAGTATATCCTTTGTGTTTATAACCTGTAGGAAAAAAAACACATGGTAAATTGTAGAAAATTTTGAGTTTTTCATGTCATGCGCTTTTTTTTATAGCCAAGGAGACGATCGAATAATAATTGGTCGATGCAGAATGGAAATAACAAAAATGAGGATTTTAACTTGGTGAAAGATAAAGATGAACAGAATCGTCAGGAAAAACAAAAATTGGAGTTTCAGACTCTAAGTGCATGCATGAGTGGCAATTTGGAAGTTATTGAAGAATATATTAAAGGTAGTTGTAATAACTGATTTGATGTCTGAATTCTTTATTTTTTATTTAATAAACTGTTTTTTTTAAATGGATTATAGCTGGACACAATGTCAATGATTTTCTTCATACCGGGTGGACTTTACTATTGTATGGAGCATCCGCGGTTATTCCAGAGGTCCTTGAATTTCTGATAAAGAACGGAGCCAAACCAAACAAGAATAAAGGTAGAAATAAAAAGGGGGCAAAGGCAAACCTTCTACACTGCGATCTCATCAATTTTGATCCTTTTCAAAACGCTATGAGAATGTATGTTAAGAAACTTTGATTTCCTTAATTGTTACATTTTTACTCATGCAACAGTTCTCACAAATTCAATCAAAATTATTTTTTGATCATAGTACATATTTATAAAAACTTTTACTTAGATAGATGGAGGATTAATAAAATCAGGATATTCATTTTTTAAATTGCATAAAAGTAAAACTTTGCAAATTGCTTCCTCATTGTTGGATTTTTACAAATCTACCTCTATGAGGAAGCATGTTAATCTATTTTGGCTTCCTCATAGAGGAAGCTTTGTAAAAATCCAACAATAATGAGGAAGCACTTTGCAAAGTTCTACTTCGTAGCCCTGGTTAAAAAAAATTTTAAATGGCATTGGTTTTGAACCCCTTAACAGATTCGCGACAGATTTGAACTGATGCTTAGTTTACCCACAATCTACTTGTGGACCAAATTTGAGCCCGATATCTTAAAAATTGCGGAGGTTAGAGCATGAACAAAAAATTCAAAATGCCATAAATTTTAAACCCCTTAACGGATTGACGTCAAATTCGCTCCCAAACTTTGTTTAATAACAGTCTACTTGGGGACCAAATTTGAGCCCGATATCTTAAAAATTACGAAAGTTAGAGCACGAACAAAAAATGTCAAAAAATTTAAAAATGCCATAAACTGTGAACCCTGTAACGGATTGACAACAAATTTAATCCCAAACACTATTTGATAACAGTCCACTTCTGGTCCAAGTTTGAGCCGGATATCATAAAAATTGCGGGAGTTAGAGCCCGAGCTGACATTCTCCAAAAAATTCAAAATGCCATAAATCTTGAACACCTTGATGGATTAACTCCAAATTCAATCCCATACCTTGTTTAACGACAGTTTACTCGTGGTTCAAATTTGAGCCCGATATCTTAAAAATTGCGACGGCTATCGTGCTAACAAAAATTGTGCATATACGCACACACACACACACACATACATACATTTTTTCTAAAGCACTTTTCTCGACGTTTCAGACCATTATGAGTGTCCTGACATGAAAATCTCGAAAAAAAAATTTTCACGAAAACAAAGCTTCCTCTATGAGGAAGCCAAAAAGTCCAAAATATCATGGAATTCTGACACCTTGGCTGATTTTCCTCAAATTTTGTATCACTAATTGTTCAATATTAGTCCATTAGTTGTGTAGAAAATTTCAGCCTGTTATCTCTACAATCTGTACAAGTTAGAGAAAGACGAGTCATTAAAAAAAAATTCAAGACGCTATAAATTTCGAATCTTATGAACGATTTATAACAAAATTAATGCGGAGCTGCGTGCAATAATAGTCCGCTTGTATACCAAATTTAATGCCGGTATATAAAAAACTGGTTAAGCTGGAGTCTTAACAACAACAACAAAAGACACTCACATATGTATATCTAAGACTTACTGAAATTTCCAAATATTTCTTCTAAGCAATATTTCTCAATGTAAAATTTACTCAAAACTATTTTAAGTATACTAACATCAAAATTTCGAAAAAATGAAAACAAAGCGTCTTTCGTGAGGAAGAAATTGTAAGATCGTAAAATTCTTGCATAAAATTAGATGGAACCACTCCCCTGATGGAAGTATGCGAATCTACAAAAGGAAGCACGGAGCAGTGTCTGCGCTGTATCTCTATCCTCATCGAAGCAAAGGCGAACCCGAATGCTCGTAACAAATTAATGTAAAAAGCCTTCTTTTTAACAATACAGTAGAGCGTCGATTATCCAAACTAATTGGGACCGACTATCGTTCGGATAATCGAGAATTCGGATGACCGAACATCAATATTTTGTGAAGGGGGAGGGAGGAACTGAACCACTTAAAATATTAGAATATATACGTATAATATAATACGTATGTATTTATCGAAAATTAATATTTTTAATATATCACTGTTAGTATATATTATATATTCTGATAAAACCGCCGGACTCTGTATAATATGCTATTTTCTTGGGGAAAAATCGAGAATTTTTTCGATTTTTTCGTTCGGAAAATCGAAAATTTGGATAAACCAAATCATCGTTCGGATGATTGACGTTCGGATAAACGACGCTCTACTGTAATTAAAATAAAATTTCGAAAAAATGCTAAATTTTGTTTGAATAGGAAAACGCCTTTAATGCTTGCTTGCCAGTCGAGAGAAGTGGAGGTCGTCGAGGAATTGCTGAAACACACAAAAGACCTCGATATCACCGATAACGAGGGACGAACGGTAAAAAAATTAAAAAATCTATCTTTTAGTTCATTCTGCTATTTTTATTTTTTTCGTCGTCCCATCAAATGAAATATTTGTGCAATCCTTCGTAAGACTTTCGAAAAAATCTTACTATTAGATTTTAGGAGTAACTTTTCTTATATTATTGAAAATTTTCAGGCTCTTCACTATGCAGCATTGGCAAATAAGCTCGAAACTGTAAAGCTTCTTCTAAAGCATAATGCATCGACTACTATCACAGATCGTCGTGATCTGACAGCCAGAGATATAGCGGAAACCAAGGGTTTCGAAAAAATCGTTGCTCTGTTAGATTTTGAAGAAAATGGTTACGTAGAAGATTATTGCCAGCGTACAGCAAGAAATACTTGGAGCGATATGTTTCCTGCACTTTGTGACGATAACAGCGAATTATTAAACGCGGACATTTCCGATATTCTCTACGGAATGGGTCTCGAATCGTACAACTCTCTCTTCAAGGGCATGGCCTTGAATACTTTTATGAAACTGACGGAAGAAGATCTTGTCAAATTAGGAATGGATATCGCTCTGCACAGAAAACAATTCGTCGATAATCTCCACAAGTTTCACACAAAAGCTTGGAGCATTCAAAGCATCGGTTCCATCAAGAAATATTTGCCCTATACGTAAGAAATGTTTATAGTATCCTATGTGTCAGATCTGGTAAAAAAAATTAGATTAAAAACAGATCTGAAATTTGAAATTGTTAGAGAATGATTTTAAAAATCGTATGTTTTTGAAACAATCACAAAGTTAATTTCATAACAAAAAAAAAGTAGATCTTTATATCGGATTTTTAAAACATTTATCGTTTTTACTGTTTTGTTTTGTATTTTATTTTTATTTTATTTGTTGCGATTTTCCGGCATTGTTATTATACAGAACCAATGTTCTTAGTATCTTCAATAATTTGAAATTCTTGAAATTTGAAAATTGAAAATATTAAATTTAAATAAAACAGAAAATCGATGTCTCTCGTATTTGTGACCACTGCTTTAAAATCATTTGGTTTTTCTTCAGATTATACGACGGTGTTGCTTTACTTGGAAACGCAGCGAGGCAGATCGGAGTTATCGGTTGCAGTTTCCAATTTATCAAAAGTGGACTTGGAAAAGCCAAAGCGAAAGGTAATATTTTATCCGACGCTCAGAAAACCGAGTATAAGGAAGAGTTGCAAAAGACTGAGAAGACTTTAGTGTTGCTGAAGAAGGATCTCGATCGGATAATGAAACTTGCCAAAAAGGTAGAAAAGGAGAATCGCGGGATCGAACCTGCAGCTTATATCGGTAGTAAGGAAAACAAATATAACTGGACGATTATTCTGGGCGTCATGCTAATGACCGGAATGTATTTATCAAAAACATCGTTCGTACAAAGACTGTGGACCAATTGAGGACCAAAGACTAACCAGTAAAACTGGACATCGATTGAAAGTATTAATTCTCATTCCTCGTTCCTTTTTTTTTCTTTTGTATAATTTTGATAAGTCAACAAAGATACTGTTTATGTTATTTAACCTATGCGCCATTGTGAGACTTGATGTCTCGTGTTTCGAGGATAAGATTAATTGGTTTTTATGTACTAAGCAAAGATAATATACAGTCAAGATATATTATGTTACAAGTGACATTTTATTTATTGCTTTTTAATCCTAATTCGTACGTTCACCGATATTCGCGAGTTTTGTCATCAGCGGAAAGAGATGATGAAAGTTTGGAAGGTTTCGTTGCCTTATAGTCGACTGATATCGTTGGAGAGGACCGCTACTTAGAGCTAATCTTTCTCTCTCGCTTGTGTGAGTGTCCATCCATTGAGATAATCTACCGATGGACCAACCAGCACTCTGAAAAGTTCAAAAAGAAAATATAAACATTTATTTCTTCTTATAATTTTAATATACATTTTTTTAAAGGTGTTGGATACAATTTGAAGGTGCTGGACACAACATATAAACATTTTGCTTCCTCGTAGAAGCTTTGTTTTCATGAAAAAAAAAATTTCGAGATTTTTATGTCAGGACACTTAAAATTGTCCAAAAGTGATTTAGAAAAAATGTCCGTATTCCGAAAATTCGAACGCCGATAACTTAAGAACCGTTTTGTATATCGAGCTCAAATTTGGCACACAAGTGTAACAGTTTTCGACAAAATGTGTGCGAAAATTTCGATTTTATGCCGTTTTTAATTTTTTTAAAAAAGGAGGTGCGCGCTCTGACACGTAAAATTTAGTCTATTTTGCTAAATAGTTGATTATAAGAGCAGGTGCACTCAATGTTGTTTGGTATTGAATTTAGCTCGAATCGGTAAGGTGGTTCAGATTTTATGGAATTTAGAATTTAAAAAAAATTGATATCATCGCTCTATTGTAACTTTTGCAAAACTTGAGATAGTGAGCTCAAATTTTGTATATACATGAAACAATATTCAGCCATTATATATGTATAATTTAGTGACGAAAAATAATTTGCACAATCGCGTTTTAAAGCTTGATTAACTACAAAGAAAGTATTCGCACACAGAAGTCGTTGTTTCATTCTTTTTATGTTATAGCTATTTTAGTGAAATACTGAATTCGATAAAATACTTTTTTTAGATGCTAAACCTATGTATTTTATTCCGCTGAATACCAATGCGCAATTACTTTCATAGAGAAAACATTTCTCTCAAAAAGACACAAAAAGTTTGATATTTCGGATTTTTTTGTATATCCATTATGATTCATCAAGACTTTCATAAAAATTATTCCATATTTGTAATCAGCGGAAAATTTCGGACGAATCAAGACCACCACATTCAAGTTGAAAAAAATAGTTCGTTTTAATCCTACAATCGCTGAAAGAATCTGTATGAGAATTTCAAAGTACTTCAAGTACTTTTCCCAGCTCTGCCAACATTATTTATCCATTTATTTATTTGCTGAATAGTGCACGAGATATGCGCTTGATAGAAAATCACAATAATGGCGGCAGTAGTCAATTTGCAAAGAAAAAAAATCATTAAAAAATAACAATTGTAATTATTTTAGTAGACGCAGCAAAATATACTGTTTTTCCAATGCTAATAGCATATCAACTCAAAGTATACCTGATGAGGCGACTGCAATTCAGGGGGTGCACCGGAGAAGAGGTGTAAAAGAACGAGGGAAGCCGGAACGGCGCCTTCGCCCTCGACTTGCAGTACTTTTTCGACCATTTCTTCCGGACTTAACGGCAAAAGAACTTTAAGTGCTCTTAAAGTTCTGTATTGTTGCTGTTCCAAGAATCCCAATTGTCCTCCTTGGCAAAGCGGAGTAACGGCAACTTCCATTTGTGAAAAATCCGCGATAAGTTTTGCCCTTCCGTAATCCGTGAGCGGTCTGATTAGACAGGCGTGACGAACAAAAAGCTCGATGCAACGGGAGGCTACAGGCTTGCAGCTAAACCGGAAATAACAATATTTTAGAATTTTTTTTTATACTTAAGGCACAAAATAAATGCATGATTTTTGTTTTCGTTTTTCACCGAAAACTTAATTTATATAGAAGAAGCCTAAAGAAAGATCCTGTAATCTTTACTCATTATAAAATTCTCAAAACTTTTAAGGCCCAAAGCAATTAAAATTATTTCGGTAAAAATCAGTAGTTTCCAAATTTATAAATTGTTGCGTTTGCTTCCTTATAATTTTACAAATGTGAATAAAAATAGATTAGACTCCAAAACTGAAATATTGATATTGCATTTGAGAGTGACCTCGAAATATCAATATTTAGTTTCTGGAAGAAAAATAAGCTCCACGATACGATTTATAGATTTTCAAAATACTGATTTTTATGGAAATTGAAAACTTCCATCGATGAGTAAAAGAATTTAGCAATCATCAATTCATTTTTGAGACACACTAAGGTATAACTTATTTTTATCATTAATTCTCACCACTCAGCGACGACCGTTTGATTTTTATACGGCGCTAGGAATGTCGTGACTGATCGTACTATAAATCCTTGCAATTCGCGCATATAAAGCGAACATCCCACTTGTCGACCTAGTGGGCTTGAAGGCCTGAAAAATAGATTTTTTTTAGTTTTTCAACCAAGGTTTTCTACTTCAAAACACAGGAGGAACATTGACTCGTTACTTACTCTCTAAATTCCGGATCGTCGTGCATTGTCAGGATAATACTTTCAATAGCATCGCTAATTGAGGACAAAACTGGCGCTAGAATATTTTTCGTCAATGTATCGGTTCCATCGAGTGCTGCAGCAATAACCGAAGCCCCTTCGGTGGGTAAACTTCCGGCTAAATTGGCTACAACACGACTTGTTTGACTCGAGAGATAATGCAACAGATTTGCCAGTGATACGTTTGTCTGCTGACCGGGAGTCGGTGAATCTATTACTTGACTTGCTTCTCCACCCGTTACTAGACCTTGTTCGCATTTCAAGCAGAAAAGTCTTATCGCTTTTCCCACATTACGAGCGACAACAGTTGAGAGTCCCTCGTCTACCAATGATACGCTTAATTCGCTGAAAACAAACAATTTTTATTCCTATTTCCCACGAAAAACCTTAAAAATTGCTTCCTCATTATTTTCAGAGTTGTAAATGCCTAATACTTATAGAAATAATGATGATGATACGATCAGCTCTATAATTATGATTTTATAATAAGAACATGTAGCGATTGTAATACGATAATTAAACTTTGGAATGGCTGCAAAAATTATTATTTTTCAATAAAAATTCACGGTAATCCTTTTGAAAACATGGAAAAAAAGTAATGCATTACTTATTTCTTCCATTATTTCCACTATTTCTTGCAATATTAAATCGAAAATTAGTATTTTTTACAGCTATTCAAATGTTTACACTTTATTTTATAATCACTACATATTATTATTATGAAATCATAATTACAAAACAAATTGTACTGTAAACTATATTCCATGAATTAATGCGGATTTACAACTCTGATTATTTTACAGAGTTTAGAAAGCAATATCTGTGAGGAATCATCATCAATTCTGGTTTCCTCTTAGAGAAACATTTGTAAATAGTGTAAAATAACAAGGAAGCAATTTACAAGTCACAAAATCAAAATCAAACAAATTTGAAAGTATTTATAATTGTAAAAAATTATTTAAATCGGATCTTTTTTCAAGAAATTCAAAGTTTTTGTTGAAATTGAGGATTTTACTAGTTGTCCTAAATGAGATCTGCTGATTATTCGACATATTTTGAGCATCTATCAAAAAAATGAGCAAATTTCGTTTTCACACATTCACAAAATGTTCTGTATGGAAAAAAACGTGTTCTCACCTCGTTACCGTGCGGATTAAACTGTCGATATCGTCTTGCCCTGGAGCTGAATCTCCCGAAAACATCGTATGAACTGGGTCCAATAGTCGAGAAACCGATCGAGACAAATAAGCATTTTCGAAAGGCTGCAGAATATTCCGGCTGAAATATGTACAAAAAAGAGACTGTATTAAAATTGTTATCGTTATTTTCAAGTCATATTCGAAGATGTTGAAAAGTAAATACTTTACCCAACTCCATATGTACCAATGGCTTGTGATCTTTCCTTCAGTCGTTTTCTCAGGTCCAAAAATACTCGTAGAAACTTTGGATACTCACCCTCGAGAGCTTGCTTAACGAACGACGATCCTGTTGAATTTTTATCACAAATTAGGTTAAACTTATCAACTTACATGAAAATCAAAATGGCTTTACAAAATTAACGAAAAAAAAATCTTTAATCGGCGTAACATTACGAATTACGGTAAAAGTAAGTATGGTACTTTAAACATATTTTTTTAACACCGTTATGCACGCGCACATAATTTAAAAAATGTAATTTTTGATGAATCGATTTCTATAACTGCCGAAATACCAAAACTAATTTTGAGACTTTTCGGTCAAATTTAGTATGTACCTTGTGCGCGTTCCAACAAAACTTTAGCGAGCAAAGTTGTCACTTTGTCCCAAAAATTTTCCGACAAAGTCTCAAAACCTTTGCTATGTTGTTCTAGAAGAATTCTCTCTAGCAATTCGATTTGCACGCATTGCGTATAAACAGTATCCTGGAAAAGTCGATCAAGATTTTCCCAGAGACGTGTTCTGACATTTCCGGAAGTTCCAGGTGATGGTATCGCCGCTCTTCCGGGACCACCTCTTTTCGTAAGATCCTGACTCGTGGGCAAAGAAACGTCCAACGCTTCTTTAGCTACTTTCTCGATTTCTGCGAGAGCAGTTGCTTCAGTAGTTTCCACTGCTTTAACGAGCATTCCAAGATTTTCAAAGACCTGAACTGCGGTGCTCACCTAAAAAAAGATAACTGAAAAATATCACTGAAAACTGATGAGAAAAATTATGTTGATGGTAGTGAAAAATTATTTACTCGAGTTCTATCATTGGATTCCAATCCCATATTTAAAGTATGCGTTGCTATTCTCTGGACATTCATTCTGTGCGTTTTTACTGTTTGCTGATCATCGGCAACGACATCCAAGCCGCTCAAATCGGTGTCCGACATGAGCTGTTCTGTGTGAAACAATTCTCTGTAATTAATCAACTATTTAATTACGAAATTATCTAAAAATTACCTAGTTCATGAAGGCTCTTGGCAGCTTTTATGATATCGGAACTTTGAGTAGAATTTCCAATCTGTGAATGCAATCTTTGCGAGTGCAGCAGATGTTGAACTCTCGCAACTCGTCGCAGAAGATCGGAAGTTTCGTGAAGTCTTGCAAGGACTACTGTTTGAGTTTCGATTCGGTTGAATGGCTCTATTATTTTAGCCCTTAGCCGTTCTACAGCTGAGAGTAAACTCTGTTGAACAATATTTAATAGATAGATATATATATATAATTTACCAATATCGACTCTGGGCTAAAAAATTCTTACCCTAACATGTGCCCTCATTATTGCGAGGACACCCTCGATTTTTTCAACCCATGTTACTTGGGAAAGAAGGTCTTCGTGATTAGCGAGCACTTGCTTGTGCAATTCCGCGTCCAGAACAGTCAGGGCTGAATAAATGACCAACAATTAAGAAACGATTCTAATAAGCATATTTAGAATAAGAATTGTTGATATTATTGCTACATTATAACTACATTGCATAGCTGAACAAAGTATTTAGTGTGCAAAGTGCCTACTTCAAGCCCTATCATTATTTGAATTTATTCAGTTCTTTGTTAAGTAATTTACAAACAAATATTAAATAACGAAAGTTCTTAAAAAAAATAATTTTGCTTTATTTCTTATTTGGTAAGGAGAACAATTTCACAGGGCGATGTAATTTTCTTAAGGTTGTTATGGGGTCTGGGCTTGCGATGACCCTCAAGATTTCTGCATCTGCATTTTCGAATCTTCGGACAACGATAACAATTAAACCGTACATTTGAGACGGAATACCTTCTGCAGTCCTTTATCTTTTTCAATTATCTAAATGCGGATTTAAGATAAAAAATATATGTTTGAATTTAAGGGTGTTTGCGTTAAATTAATGCTTTGGCTCGCTATAGCTTCCAAGCACTTACTAGTAAGATAAAAATTCGAAAGCAGTTTTTTTGCGTTTTCAATTATCTAGATGCGGATTTTTTGTTTTTTTTTTAAGCTCTTTTTTAAAGGCTTTTTTCCTTAAATTTGTATGTTAGCTCATAAATCCTCGATCACGAATCAATTCACGCATCACGAATCAATTTCTGACGAAGAGTTTTTTTTTCTAAACATTTATTATACGGATTTAAAAAAAAATTTAATTTTTATATTTTATAATTTTTATATTTTTTATGATTTTTTTTTAATGCAGAAATTTTTTTCCATTCGAAAAAATCCTTTATTTTCTCGAGTTCAACCAATTTGCGCATAGATCGCACGTATACACAAAAAACTAGTCCACACGAGAAAAGTAAACGCTTTTTTGACCGGCTTTCGTCTACAAATAATGAGTTTAGCGTCTTAGTAAAGAGTCTCGTTGTCTGAAAGATTTACATGTGTTTACTCAAATAGTCGCACAGAAATATACTCATCGATTTCTAATTACACAGATATCCATTTAGAAATTTTCCCGGAATTTCGACAAACGTTCGCATCGATTCATTTTATGATACTCGAGTTAACGCCGTACTTATCAAACTATTCCGCCAGGTTTCACACCTCGTAAAAATTTGGTCCAGAACTTTGCACCGATATAAGCGGCGGTCTTACACGACTATTAGACAATTTTTTTTGTACATTCTCACACGGGTATATTAGCAGAGTCATTGTATATCACTCACGCAGGTTTATACAGGATTCTGAATGACCTTATCAACGCAGCTACAATGTCTTTTATATTCCGGAAAATGGTAGATGCTGTTGTGCTCCGCGCTCCGAGCGAACCTAAGTTTTCTTTGGCTAAAAAATGACAAGACATTTGTAGATTTAGTAACCGAGGGAGTTCTATGCAAACATTTAAGTGGCAGCTTGAAACTGACCCCAGCATATGATTCCCAAGATTCTGACATCAGTCTCGCCGCGGCCCTAGTGTTCGATGATAATGGACCCAAGAGGCAAGCACGAAAGCCGGTCAAAAAAGCGTTTACTTTTCTCGTGTGGACTAGTTTTTTGTGTATACGTGCGATCTATGCGCAAATTGGTTGAACTCGAGAAAATAAAGGATTTTTTCGAATGGAAAAAAATTTCTGCATTAAAAAAAAATCATAAAAAATAAAAGAGTAAAAAAATATAAAAATTATAAAAAATGAAAAAAAAATTATAAAATATAAAAATTAAATTTTTTTTTAAATCCGTATAATAAATGTTTAGAAAAAAAAACTCTTCGTCAGAAATTGATTCGTGATGCGTGAATTGATTCGTGATCGAGGATTTATGAGCTAACATACAAATTTAAGGAAAAAAGCCTTTAAAAAAGAGCTTAAAAAAAAAACAAAAAATCCGCATCTAGATAATTGAAAACGCAAAAAAACTGCTTTCGAATTTTTATCTTACTAGTAAGTGCTTGGAAGCTATAGCGAGCCAAAGCATTAATTTAACGCAAACACCCTTAAATTCAAACATATATTTTT
Source organism: Ephialtes manifestator (assembly GCA_963970395.1). Classification (NCBI taxonomy): domain Eukaryota; kingdom Metazoa; phylum Arthropoda; class Insecta; order Hymenoptera; family Ichneumonidae; genus Ephialtes; species Ephialtes manifestator. The sequence continues at coordinate 20,019,675 of OZ019975.1, forward strand.
TATCTTAAATCCGCATTTAGATAATTGAAAAAGATAAAGGACTGCAGAAGGTATTCCGTCTCAGATGTACGGTTTAATTGTTATCGTTGTCCGAAGATTCGAAAATGCAGATGCAGAAATCTTGAGGGTCATGGGCTTGCGGGGTGAGGCGACGGGGGTCTAGGGGGCGCGCGGTGTGCGCCCGGCTTAGAAAATAATATTTAGACCAATAGGATGGATAAAAAACACCCCCAGGCAGCACAATTCAAAAAGTTATCCAAAAATCGCCTAAGTGGGTACCGAATGTCCGCGAAAATGTTGTCTGTAAGATATCCTACGTCCAAAAGTTAACTTTCACTCATAGGATATCTTACAGAGAACCTTTCGCGGACATTCCGAACCCATTTAGGCGACTTTTGGATAACTTCTTGAATTGTGCTGCCTGGACTATTCATACCGATAAAAACTGATACGATTTCAATAGGACTTTATGAGTTTAAATGGAATCAATGGGATTTTTTAAACAAGGGGTGCGGTTGGCGTGCGAATGCAACAGCTGCGTATTCAGTTCCCAAGCGAAGACGACCAAGAGTATTCATAAATTAATAATTAAATAACGGTGCTGTCGATCGTCTTCCAAAGGTGCCAAACGCTAAAGCGATAATCATTTAAACTATACACAGTTGTTTTATGTACGTAGTAACATTTTCTTAGCTGTTATAACGTAAATACGGCGTAATCGCCAGAACTCTCTATAACAGAAGTCACAATTTTTGCGACCTATTGCTAGTGCAATATTTTTTTCCTTCTAAACAGTGCTGTCCATCATTCTAAAATGTTGCCAGATTATTTGCAAAGAGGTAATGTACGTTCGCGAAAATTTTCATGACAGTGGTAGCATTTTGATTTGGCTCCACACAACCTTAATTACTTCATTTTGCTTTTGTACAGTAGTGAATGGCTAAGTTGGAAAATTGTCTCATTATTTTACAACAAAATTAATTAATAATTGTTTTTTTAGTTGTTGAATGAATTAGATCAAACTTTTTTTCTCAGTATTTACTAAACAATTCAAAATTAATTTTTTTGTCTTAAGAGATGGTGGTTTTTAATTTATTTATTCTATAGAAATAATTCACATTATGTATACAATGCTTTACAATAATTAAACAAACAACAATTTCATAAAAATGGCCTTCAAAAATATCAAAAAATTCGTTAAAAAAATTAACTAGGGTGAATGCATCAGTAATTGAATAGTGACCAGTGAATGAACAACAGCTTTTTGAATTCTGTGAATTCATCAGTAATTCTGACAACTTGGATTTACTACTAAATCCTTGGATTTACTACTAAATCCTTGGATTTACTACTAAATCCTTGGATTTACTACTAAATCCTTGGATTTACTACTAAATCCTTGGATTTACTACTAAATCCTTGGATTTACTACTAAATCCTTGGATTTACTACTAAATCCTTGGATTTACTACTAAATCCTTGGATTTACTACTAAATCCTTGGACTTACTACTAAATCCTTGGATTTACTACTAAATCCTTGGATTTACTACTAAATCCTTGGATTTACTACTAAATCCAAGTTGTCAGTCCAGAACTAATTCTGACCATTAGATGTTTAATTTGTCTATTACGATTATTTTGTGGTAGAAGTCTATTTTCAACTAAAAGTGCAGGTTAAACTGGCCCATTAGTGGTGTTTTTGGATTTTCTGCTTTTACTAATTATTTTTAAATACTCTGCGATAAAAATACAATATCTTTTTAGTTTCATCACATAATTTAAAATTCTGGTAATTCGTTACTATTTCCACAGATAGTCTGGAAATATTACATTCTATAGAAACCCATGAAAAACCAATCTTTCTGCTTAACTGTTCATTTACGGGTGACTCTACCCTATTCAGAAAAAATCAGACAATTTATTTCATGTTTCCAAAAATAATAGATTCTATTGCATTTGTTAACAAACTTTTTATTGGTAATAAAGTACTAAAATTTAATGTGAATCAAATTTTTAGTTGCAAAGTATATTTAAAGCATTCTTAAATTCACATATTCTCCAGTATAATTTATCAATAATGTTTAACATGTAAAGTTGTAAGTGTTTTAGCAAATCCAATTTGTACTTCATCTAAGTTAAAAGACTTTTATGTGTAGTACTTAAAGTATCTCCAGTACATCCAGAATTGTAAGTAAACATGTACATGAAATTCTTACAATACTTATTGAATTTTAAGTACACACATATTTGAAGTACATGCAGAGTTACATTCATACTTGAATTACTTCCAGATTCAATTTGTACTTCATCTAAGTTAAAAGAACTTTATGTGTAGTGCTTGAAGTATCTCCACTACATCCAGAATTGTAAGTAAACATGTACATGAAATTCTTACAATACTTATTGAATTTTAAGTATACACATATTTGAAGTACATGCAGAGTTACATTCATACTTGAATTACTTCCAGATTCAATTTGTACTTCATCTAAGTTAACAGAACTTTAGGTGTAATACTTCAAGTATCTCCAGTACATCCAGAATTGTACATAAACATGTACATGAAATTCTTACAATACTTATTGAATTTTAAGTATACACATATTTGAAGTACTTCCAGAGTTACATTCACACTTGAAGTACTTCCAGAGTTACATTCATACTTGAAGTTCAATTATTCAACATAGAGCTCCAATTTATTAAATATTTGTTGGCACTATAATTACACAATGGCACATTGGACATTTTTGGAGTAAAACTCGATCTTACCCTGTCCCAGTTTATTAAGTTGCTGCGCAACAGATAACAGTTGACTGACATTATTCTGTTTTGCCTCGCCATCCAAAAACTGTTTGAAAAACTCTAAAAAAAAAAAAGGAAAACATATTAAAATTTCCAAAATGAAAATGACCATCCGCATCACCAAAACATTGAATAATTACCATCATTCTCAATACTCTGAAGATCCAGTACCTGACTCATTATTATTAAGTAAACCCACAGAGGTTATGACAAAAGTGTCAACGTCAGTCGTCTGCCGTCTGCTTTGGGTCTGATACTCAACGACGACGACTGCACAGAGAGAAAACGATACAGAGAAAAAGGTCGCGTTTGCTTAAGCTAGTGAATCAACAGCCGCGTAGGTAGGGGTATAAATCGGACCTTTGGTAAGGTAGTATAGTTGGGAGATATGTATGGTATATAGAAGTTGCTTCGGTAAAGAGGCTCTCGCTCTCTCTCATTCTTACAGTGCGTCCAAGAGAGAGAGAGAGAGAAAGATAGAGAAATACATCGACAGAAAGAGACAGAACAGAGAGAGAGAGAAAAGCTCTCGCGTTCGGAGGTTCGGGTGTACGGGTCGGCCAAGAATAGCCAAGAGCACGCGAATCTAGCCGTCGTTATATCCGATATCTAGCGAAGGCGAGAGAGCCGCTCCCTCCATCGTTCCCTCCAGCGTGTTTTAGCGAGGAAAACTTGTGCAGTCCCGGTGGGGAAGTACAAGAAGAAGAAGAAGAAGAAGAAGACGAAGAAGAAGAAGAAGAAGAAGAGGAAGAAGAAGCAGCAGTAGCAGCACCAGCAGCAGAGGCTCTGTTGGCTGTGGTGTGTATAGAAGGTGTATCGCTCGTTTTCTCGCGAGAGTTGGCGCGCGCGCGCGCGTATATGGGGTCAGCTCGGAGGATAGACGTTGGATAGGCCGTAACGTTGGTCGTCGCCGTCGTCGCCCCTCATGTGTACGTGTTTGTGTTGTACGTGTATATATATATTTATATATATGAGTGTATAAGAGTGTCGTCGCGTACGGGGCAATAATCGGGGCTACCAGAGAGAAGCAGTTGAGTATATACATTGACACCGAACGGCCACAATCAGCGGCAGAGGCGCAATCCAGGGTGGGTTACGTGTGCGACAAGTGGAGTTGGCGGAACGACGAAAACGTCGAGCGCAAGGAGAGGGAGAGGCTAGCCTGCTCTCCTCATCTCCTCCGCCTTCTCCTCCTCCTTCTCCTCTCCTTCTTCTTTACCTTCTCCTCCTCCTCCTCCTCCTCCTCCTCGTATTGGTGTAAGTGTTGCCGCTCTGCTCCTGTTTTTTCTACTGTGTGATAAAAATCCACTTTTTGTTGTGTTTTTTTTTTTTTTCTTCTCCAACGCCAAGGTGGTGTGTACGACCACCAAGAGCTGTATATTGAGACGCTGAAGAGGTAGTTGTTTTAATTACACCCGCGGCAGTATTATCGCGAATTGGTGACAAATGTCTCTCGAGACTCGATCGAGCTCGGCCCTCTTCAAGAGGGCCGAACAGCTCAAACGTTGGGAGCAATCTGAAACTAACAAGGAACCGGCCCAACCCCGGCAAATGGCACGGAAGATCAAGTTCTCGGCCGATTGCGTTTTCCTCGCGGCGTGCGCCGCTGGCGACAAGGAAGAGGTTGTGAGACTACTCCAGAAAGGGGCGGACATCAACACCGGGAACGTTGACGGATTGACGGCCCTTCATCAGGTGAGAGTTTTTGTGACTATGGGATTGGCCAGTTCCCGCCGAGTTTTATCTTTTCATAGTACATGCCAAATTTTACTACGGATTTTTCAAATCGTGAGAGATATTTAGTGGAGACACATGACGGATTTCGAGCTTCGTCCAGGAGATGAGACTTATCGTATCGCCGGATTCAAGATGGCCGCTTGCTTGTCCCTCCAGCTGTCTAATTTCGGAATTATGTGTCGGATACATGAGGCTTGACGAGGAGGAAATTCTGTCACCTATCGGTGGTGCGACAGCAACTATCGCAAGGGTTTACTAAGAGCTGATCGGTATCTGTAATTGTCTTCCGTCAACTGGGTTTCAAACCGCACTGTTACTTTTGTCTAGCGTTCACCCTGATTCCCACTCTTTTTATTTACTTATTTATGATGTCGGTGCATCAATGCCTTTATCGAAGACTTTTCGGTATCTGTAGTTGTCTAACATCGACTAGTTTTCATCCAGCCTAGTTACTTTTGCGTACTTATTTGTGACATGCACAATTGGATCATCTGCAATTGATTTTGTTCAAGACAAATTATTGTACAATTGTATTATGGTGTGACGTGTCAAAATCGCAGAAGGAAAAATGTCAAATTTCTGGGCAACATTCATTTGGAAATAATAATGTTATTGCGAGAGAAAAAAAGTTCAATGATTCCAGTTATTAGTGATTTGGAGAGATTTTGATATCTTGCCTTTTGTATTAAGCTAAAAAATTTGTGAGTTTTAATCGTAGACTGTTAACATCAACCACATATGACAAACAATTGGCTCATTTGTATCATCACCTTCTGTCACCGATAATCACTGCAATAACACCTAAAGCAATCACAGAAATAGTCATTATTAAAATCCTCACCCATTTTGGTGGTTGCCTTTTAACCTAATTTAAAATTTGCTTTGTAACTTAAGCATATCCACCACTTTGACACCTACATCTTTTATTTATTTATTTATTTATTATGTGTGCAACAGGCACATATAAAAATATATGTGCTTTAATCAGGCTCATATAAAAAAGCTCAGAATTCTGTGCAATATTAGGCCAAAAATTATAATATAATTGTTGCAAAAAGATTCCAATGATTCTGGAGATATTCTACGCATGAGAGCTATATAAAAAAGTATAAATTTGTGCAAAATATTCATTCAAGAATGATGTCATAATTGTTGTAAAAATAAACTCATTCAAAATTTTCCTTGATATTTTGAATCAGTTTATTTTTGCAAAAATTCTTCTGGGTTTCTATTCTTATGTTCCTTTTGCCTATAAATTATTATGACTTTTAGTCCTTGTATTCAAATAAAATTAGTCGGAGTAGTAAATAAATAATTATTATATGTGCAACTGGCACATCTCAAATTGACTTTGTACAGGATAACTAACACTCCAATAAAAAAAAATGTAATAAAAAAAAAATACCTTGAGATATTTCGTAAATCAGGCCAATATGAAAAAGCTTAAATTTCTATGCTGTATTCATTCAAGGATAACATAATTGTGCAAAAAATCTTTCAATAATTTAATGGGTTAATGATCTAAAGCCACCTTGACATCGCGAATTTTTAATTCGACTAAAAATCTTGCATTTTTTTCATCACAACCTCTTTAACATTGGCCAAGCCTTGGAATCTCTAAGAGTGCAAAAATCGCATTGGTTCTTGTGCCAATTGGCAACAATCGCGATCCCATGTTCTTTCACTGTCGTATCCATTCTCCAAAAGCAGGGGAACTCAAAAAGAATGTACTTCTCCTATATTGTAAGCGCCATTCCAAATTTGACACTGAGCCCTCAAGAGCATTGCAATTTGGGGCAAAATGCTTGACTGAGAATCCCAAAAATAGCCAGAAATCGCAACAAGACTATGTATAAGAATTACGAAGTGTGCATTTTAATTTACGGAGATTTTCCGCCGACAAATAACCGGTATAATACATTAAATCATAGAACTCACACGTGTAAGATAATTAAGAGGAACAAGTGTGCGTTTTGTGCATTAAAAATCATTTGCCTAAGGTAATGTTTGATTTGTGAGAAAATATACATGTATCGGTGTAGGTACATCGGGTAGGCATCGGAGTACTATTTATAGACTCCTATTAGAAGTCACAAGCTCCGGGCATACGCGTGTCCATGCTCTCTTCATTGGTGTTGTAACAGATGGTTTATTTTTTTGGCTAGAGTCAGAAGCAGCCCACTGTCCGGTGGGACTCCTCGAATGAGGTAACAGATAATTCTGGGTCGAATGTTTCCTTGCGCTACGGCAAATTATCGTCCGTCGTCGATTCATTGACATTAATCTGGGGATAAAAAAAATGTTACTAGGATAAATGACATAGCGATATTCAGTAATGACTGTACCTATACATTTTAGTAGCAGTTGCCATTGAATGTCCTTATTTGTTTTTTTGTCGTACAGGCATGCATAGACGACGATTTAGACATGGTAGAATTCTTGGTGGAGCAAGGCGCAGACATAAACCGGGGTGACAACGAAGGCTGGACCCCGTTACACGCGACTGCATCTTGTGGATTCATATCTATTGCAAAGTTAGTGCAATACGCTTTTTTTAGTTATTAATATTTGTGGAAATCAGTTGGAAAGAAAAAGAGATAAATAATTTGTGAAATCCATTACAGATACTTGATTGAACAAGGTTGTAATCTCGCGGCTGTTAACAACGACGGAGAACTCGCTCTGGATATCGCAGAAAGCGATGATATGGAGGATATGCTGCAACAACATATTAATAATGCGGGTAATTGATAATTCGATTTTTGCGGCATATTTACATCTCTGAAAAATATAATTTTAATTAACGAAGTTAACGAAGTTTCGTTTAAAATAACGAAACTTCGCCGAATCTTCGTCACAATGAAATTCTACCAACTTTATCGGATTTAATAGTAGCTCGAATAGATATAAAACGAATCATTTCTTGTATATCGAATAGCATATCATAATTACACTGTATTTTGGAAAATTCGTAATGCAGTAAGATTGTAGCACATTGAACTCTACCATTAAGATAATGACTGCACTAAAAGCGGACAAAATTATTATCTACCAGGAAATAACGTCATCTGAATCATGAATCATGGCCCCCTTGGGAATATTTATACCATCATTAAAACTTTCCGTGTAACGTACTGGGCGTGAAATAATAGTAATGGAAATCAATTTTTGAATAAGAATTTGAAAAAAAAAACATAAATTAATTAGTTTTCGCGGAGGTACGTTTTGGTAGAATCTTTTTAAATTAAAAATATTCCACAATTAAATATTGATTTTAATAGGGGTGGTGCAATCTTTCTCTCGAAAAATAATTTAAAAACTAGCCAGCTATCTTTTTGATGTTGTTACTCGTTTAAGAAAGCGAACAATCCATTCTGTGTTACAATCGATACCGATTATTCCGATAAAAAAGTGAACGAAAACGCACCTTCTCGGTGAAGTTTTTTTACGTTACGTTTTTACATTGCCGTTATTTAGCCGAAGTTTTGAAAAATTCATCATTATTAATGATTTTCTGGGTTCATGACATATCCTGGAGCACAAAGAGAAAATCTAAATTATTGTGGAGTTCTTAATTTGTTCGTTGTCATGATGTTGAAGTTTACATCGTCGAATTGCAATATTTATTTTACAGCAACATTCTGTTGATTCCAAACGATTATAAGAACTCAAACTATTGATACCAACGACTACTATAATTTTTTTAATGTTACCCTAAATTACGTTACCTTCACGAAAGAGTAAATTTTCTTTTTTTAATATATATCGTCTTCCAACGATGGAACTTTAATATCATTCGTCCATTGTAATATGGACGATTGTTGGAGGACTCTTTTCTCGCAGATTCGTAAAAAAGTAGGCTTATAATCTGCTCTTCAATTTGAGTTGTGAGCGGGCATTAAATTAGCTAAAATAATATTACATAGTTTAGGTTGAAGATTTTTTTTTTCAACAGAGATGTAAATGTCGTATTACAAGGGCATTAATTGTAAAGAACTTCTGATAAAACTGAGATTCGGTCGTAATTTTCATTAGGTATCGATTGCGATCAAGCGAGAAGCGAGGAGGAAAGATTAATGTTGAACGATGCAAGAGCTTGGCGATCCGGAGCTCCAGGCAAGGACGCGATGCATCCCCGATCAGGTGCCACGGCACTTCACGTTGCCGCCGCCAAGGGTTACATCAAAGTCATAAAGTAAACAAAATAAGCACGCACGCGACTTCTTGTACTTTTAACCGATTGAGGCTGTAACTAGGTGCTTTTTGCGGATCGAAAGAATCGTTAATTCTCATAGAAAACAAAAAAGTTCATGTTCTTCTTTTATTTTGTCTCGTTTTCGTAACGTTCGGTTGTCATTCACGTAAAAGTATCACCACAATCAGGATGGTTCGCAAGAAGATACTTAGATATAGTTCTGTTTGAAGCTTTCAGTTTGTGGTCTAGGCAAAATTTCAACTTTTGCCATCACTTTCCAGTATCTTACTGCAGGCAAGGTGCGATGTTAATGCCCAAGATTACGACGGTTGGACGCCTCTTCACGGAGCGGCACATTGGGGACAGCTCGAGGCGTGCAAACTCCTCGTGGACAACGGCTGTGATATGGATATTAAAAATTTCGCTGTAAGTAGTTGTCGTTGAGCTCAAGTGATTTTCCAGAGCGTCGCATTACTATAAATTCCAACTCGTTCGTCTAAAAAAAGTGCATGAAAAGATTCATCGAGTTTCTATTTATATTTAATATCAAAGTCGAAATGTACAGACACATTCATTGAATATTTAAGGAACTTAACGTTTTTTTAAAACTCAACGGTTTTTTCAAAACTCAACAATTTTTTCAAAATTTAACGGTTTTTTCAAAACTCAACAATTTTTTCAAAATTTAACGGTTTTAACGAATTTAAAGAACTGGAGAAATTCGAGTTACATGCAACATTTTTGAATAGGTTTTGTTTTTTAAAGCAACAGTATTTTCTTCCAGTTTACTTAGTTATTTTAGGTTCCTTAAGTTGGGAATGTGTACAACAATTTAAAAAAAAGGATGCAGAACCTTGAACATTGCTTCCTCATTCTTTTCTATGAGGAAGTTTCTCTATGTTATTTTTAGCTTCCTCATAGAGGAAGCTTTGCGAACAATGAAAATTATTGACGAAGTTTTACGAAATCCAGAGCGACACCAATAAATTTGTAAAAAAAATCAAAATCACGTAAAATCCGAACCGTTTTACTGATTTGGCCCAAACTCAATACCAAAGGTCGTATCACTTTGTTCGATTTTAATACGAAGTTTCAGCCCAATAGCTAAAAATTCGTTCGAGCTATTTACGTACTTTTTTCAAAATATCAAAATTCTTATAAAAATGAAATGCGTTAAGGGATTTTTGTAAAATTTATACCAATTAAAGATTAGCCCGTACTGTACATGTTGTTTAAATGTTAGCTGATTCGGTCGAACACTCTATAAGTTACAGTTATATGAATTTTTGGCCTTTCATCACACACACACACTTTTCTCGACGTTTCTGACCATTTTAAACGTTTTGACATGAAAATCTCGAAAATTTTTTTTTTTCATAAAAACAAAGTTTTCTCTATGAGGAAGCAAAACGTTCCGTTTCCAGTTAATGATAAATGGATTACCAATGAATTAATCCATGTGTAAAAGTGATAATTAATCACGATTTTGTAAAAAAAATATCGATTTTTTGCTTCACTTTATCGGTCGCATTTTCTGTGGTTTGTAGGGCCAAACGGCATTTGATGTTGCTGACACCGACATTCTCAAAGCCCTCGAGGAGCTGAAGAAGAAGCAACAGGTCATGTTGAAGGATCATCCACAAATAATCAGCAAAAAACAACCGACGATACCAAAGAAACGGTACAACCACTTTTTCCCTTTATTTTTCACTTTTTATCCGTTGCTTAAATTATTTTTTTTATAGCCTGTCGACAAATAACGATAATACAATTGTCAGCCAAGAAGGTGAGGAGACTTTTGAGGAGGAAACTCCGAACAAGGTGAAGAAAGTTGAGCTAGAGATTCAGTCGGACAAGGAAGACTCCAGCACTGGAACAAACAGTGACGTGGGTAAGTCTCCAAGTTGCGATTCTACGACCGACTTTGTTGTTATTTATGTCTAGTTTAATATAGATTTTTTTTTTAGAAAAAAAATAATTAATTAGCCGTTCGCTCGAAAAGTGTGTGACAAGTAGTCCCTATGATTTACCTGTAGTGCGATAATTGATATCAGGCTTGTAAATCTCCATCGCGTAATTTCATAGACATTTGACGTATAATTAATTAATATAATAATCATTATTTTGCAATTCTTTGCAGCATTTATTTTAAAATGTTCTAATTTTCTAAGCGATTAATAGAAAAGAACAAACAGCTTTCATATAAAATTATTTAATTATTTATTTATTCACATCTTCGAATGATTTCTGAGAGAAAAAAATCATAACATTTTACACCAATATTTTTAAAAAATCGGTACAATTATTTTTAGTGAATTCATTTTTATTGCTGTTATTCAAAAGTTCCAATATTTTCAATCTCGTACAGTAATTCTCATTAAAAAATGCTACTATACAGTTTCAATTTGAAATTAATGGGAGCTTACAACTCTGATTAGGATTCGGCAAAATAAATCGACAATTTTATTCTGCGCTCTTCCACAAAAACTGAATTCATGTGTCCGTCAATTAAATAAATGTTTCTTTAAAAATCCTCAAAAATTCTTTGTACATTCAAGTATGATTTCTAAATGATCTCCAACCAAGATCATGATTCATATTGATTTTTTAAAGGTGTACAATATTTCCAATTCTTCCAAAAGAATGTTGAAAAAAGATAAAAATAGATTATCTTTATACAAATTCTGATCTCTATTTTAAGCCTATAGAAATTCCAAACTTGAGGAAACGCTATAAGAATAATATGATCGATTTATCTTACGAGCCGCTAGCGATAATATTGTGCTATGCATCGTCAGCATAATTCGCGTTTTTCGTGCGCATGCTGCGTGGATAGAGGGTGAAGGTGATACAGATACCGAAGCGAGTGAGGAAGAAGGTGATTCTGAGATTAGCTCAGACTCGCGGGACTCCTCTTGCTCCGAGCATTCCAATCGTTCGCATCAGTCGAATCAATCCGTTTGTCTGACGGACGACGGTGAGTTGCTCGATCGATGTTTCCCTTCTCTTCTCCCAACAACGATTACATCACGACATCAGAGTGTTTTTCCTTGTTACCCTTTTACCTTTGTTCATCGAAATTCGATAATTGCGACTCGAGTTTTATTAAACTTCTCATTTTTCTACAGAGAAAAAGAATAGAGCCAACAGGGACGAGACGGTATTTCACAGTCCGGCCTCTCCCATCGAAACTAACAAAGTTCCTAATCAAGCTCCGATATTGCCACCGAAACAACAGACTGAAAACACCGAGGAAGGAACTATTCCGTCTTGGCGACGCTCAGGCTCGTTCAGAAGTCGCATTCAAGATCCAGACGCAGCCAATTCTGTCGCACCAGGTAAGTCCAATATTCACGTAATCCTAAACTCGTTCGCAATAAGGATTGTGGCGATTTTTATTGATTTACCAATTAAAAATCGACTTTTTCACATTTATCATCGACGCTTTCAACGAATTTTATCGGGAAACAGATTTTTTCTCCTTGATAATCGATGTTTTTAAGCAATTTTATTACCAAAAGGATTAATTTTTCTTTTCTAATCAAAGTATTGAACAGATTTTCTTGATAAATCGATTTTTCCTCCATTTTCTGAGATAAATTCGATAATTGGTAGAGTTTTAGTCAGATTTGGCATTTAGTGAAATTTGCAATAATAATAATGTGTCTTTTTTATATTTCTATCGAAACTTCGAATGAATACGATGTTTCCAAATATAGATACAGAGAATACGTTTTTGTATATTTATGACTCTTGCATGACTGAATTACTATCGTAATAGTGCAAAATTAATACGGCTAAGTTTTCTCAAAGTACAATCAAGATATATTTTTTATTTATAATGAGAAAAGAATAATTTGATTTGTCTATAGAATGAGTTTTTACAATATTTAAACATTGATGTTTATTTAATCAAGATGGTTCATATTTAATTTGTCTATAAGAAAAATAGAATCGTATTTGCTGAGCCGTTAAAAAATATTCGCAGGCACAGAGGATAAAGAGAAAGTAGCCGTAAACTCACCCGTTATACCAAACAAGGTGAACGCAGAACCGGAAGTCGTGCTTAGAAGAACTCACAGCTTTGAGACGGACGAAAAGTAAGTCTTGAAATATTGTTAACACAGTTAGACACATAACATTTTCATTGTCGTTTGTCGCTTCGTTTTTTTGTTTTTTTTTTTATTGTTGTTACATAACACACGAGTGTTTCCATCTTATCCCCAAGCATTTTTTTTACATTAGCCTGTTAAGTCTGTTCGTTTGCACATCAAACTTATCGAAACCCGTCCAGAATTCTTTTAGACCAGAAATAAATAGCGGAACATAAAACTTACACGCGTTCGGCTTTTTTTCGATTTTAATGCAGCTCAGTAACGTATTAACTTTCAAAATCTCTATGCAATAAAAGAACAAGTGTTTCGTTGAAAAGGTACAAACTCTGAGTTTGTACCTTTTAATAATAATGCAAGGATTATTATTTTTTTCCTGAATAACATAAAGTAATTGGAAATAATTAGTCTTTAAAGCTCGCATTATTGGCTTCGAATTATTGACTGGTATTAAAATTAAAAAATGTTTTGAATTTTATACAGGATTTCGGAAATCCTGTTAGTCGATGTTTCGCTATATATTTTGTAAGCTATTACAATACTTGACAACAACGTTTTCATTTTTTATGTTTAAATCCTCAAACCGCGCCGTAATTTTTAAGCATTTTTAAATCGGAGTCTAACATAATCAAGAAAATAATATCAGAGATTCTCAATAATATTCACAACAATTTTTTATTTTAATACCGGTCAATAATTCGAAGCCAATTACTGCGAATCTTAAAGACTAATTATTTCCAATTACTTTATGTTATTCAAGAAAAAAATAATAATTCTTGCATTTTTAAACATTTCTTCATAGTTAATCGGAGCAAAACGTATTACAAATACAATTTAATTCGAATATTGTTTGATTGTAAATTTTCGTTTTAAAGGAAACAAATCTAGCGATGCGTTTTGTTATTTTGCTCTGTAAATGAACCGATTTAATGGGTTACCAAAGATGAAACGGAGTCTGCGAATTAGCAATTGCGCAAATGCGCAAAGAGGCCGAATTACTCGATTATTGGGTCTCTTTGTTTTCCCCGAAATGCCATTAAGAATAGAAGAAAAGAAAAACGATTAGATAGTAGCTGTGTGCATGGCATGATGCATGTTGCGCAGGTTCTATGAGCAGTACTTGGCATTGCGAGCTCGAATCAAGGCATCCTCCTGCCCTACACTCCATCGCTGCCACCCAGCTACTCCCACTCACACCAACGCTACGACCACTCGTTCAGCGTCCTTACGCGAAACTCACAGGTACTCGCGCATGGTTACTTTTTTTTGTTTCTTTTTTTCTAGCTCTTTGTAGTACTATTATTTCAGTTAAATATATTCCTGTAACATAACATAAATAGTAGGATGGTCCATTTTTAACTCTTGTATTTTATTGTAATTAGTTACGTGCTATTATTATGCGAAATGGTTAACGAAAAAAAAAAAAAATTGGTATAAATAATAGTCTCGATTAAAGACGATTTAACCTGCACTGAATATTAAAATATTTGTAGACGGTCTAACGTTCGCAAATTGATTGATTTACGTCGGCTTTGGCAATTTACAACTGGAAGTTGAATGAATTTTGACGTCAGAAACGTCGCTTTTTATTAAATCTTTGTAAAAAGGTTAAAAATTGACATTTTCTTTGGTGAAATGAAAGTCGAGAATCAAACACCTAAATTGCGTAAAGACGAACATTAAAAAAGTAGTTTTAAAAAGGTTTGAAATGGGTTTTTTTTCTGTGATGAAATATACGACAACTATAGTGAAGTCCAAATATCGATATCTTAAAAAATAAAATTATTTATAAATGATAAAAATTTTTAATCTTTTGTCTAAAAATATATGAGCATTCATGCATTTCTTTTCAATCTTTTTTGGTCATGTTTGTAATTTACCTCAGTTTTTAAAAAACTATCTCGCATAAAAATTGTATACGCGTTTCGTTAAAGTAAATAATAAAAATCGGAATAAAAAAAGTAAAAAATAGATCACCAAATAAATAGCATAAAATGTGCTTGCTTAATCAGAGTATCGTTTAAACGCTTTTCCGTTGCTTCGATCAGATGATATGAACGAAAAACCGTTCAATAACTTGTGCCACTAGAAACATAAAGTATTCTCGTGCCTCTAGGAGAAAGGAGGTAAAATTGAATCTGGAACTCACGAGAGTACCTCAGGGAAGTAATCCGACGTCGCCGACATCGCCATCGAGCAAATTATCGTCGCTTCCAACCGCAACAACAACAACGTCTACTGCCACGACAACGACCACGAGTCCCGTACCGGGAAATCAAATTCGCAGGTGCGTCCTTCTAATTCTAATTTGCATCAGGGATAGTCTCGAAGGAATGGTAATCGAATAAAATGGTATTCAAAATACTTTTTTATCTGAAACACTAAGAGTAATTATAAGAAAATTCTACAATTATTATATTTTAAAAAAACGAGAAGTAATTGGAAATAATTAATTTCTAAAAATAACTACTATTAGAACTATTACTTTTATTTGAGAACTATTGACAATTATTCAAATCGAAAATTATTTTGATACAATTCTATTCGAAAATTGCCCATACTTGAGGCACGTGGAATATTATTTTGCGTAAGGAAATCGCGCCTCTAGGATTTATGCGCTAAAGAGAATGAATGTTCGATGTGTAAACGTTTCGTGTATCAATGAGCAGCGCTCAGCCGGTGGAGGTTACGTCGGCGGTCGTATTGCCGACAAACAGTTCAACCCCGAGTACAGCTACTCCTACTACGCCCGGCGGGAGCAAACTCAGTCCAGGAAATATCTTCAAGAATTTCTTCAAGTGCGTAAACTCGTATCGCTCAAAGAAAAACAGTTTTGTTTTTTTTTTTTTCGGAGAAAGTTCGCAACTCGTGAACCTACACGTGTTATTGCCGCATTTACCTTTTTTATGTTGGCATTAAGCATGGAATTGTTTGCTTTTCCGTGTCTTTTTTTCCCATTCGTTTTATGTAGCCACTCCAAGAAATCGTCTCAACGTTGCGAGAACTTCTGGCTCCTGTCGAAGACGAGATGCTTATTTTTATATCTTCCCGTAGGATCGCTGGACGACGGCACGAGACATCGATTGCTACGATAATAATAACCCTTTTGTGTTTCACTTGCTATTGACTCGTTTTTTTAGCTGTAAGTTTTGTACCATTAATGACACGCCGTGTTATTCTTACTGAGGATCCAACGGGTCTTATTTTTGGGATTCACAACCGGCAGCCGCTGTAACGCTTCGATATTTATCATTTCTTAAGGTAGATGAGCAAAATTTTTCCGAAATCAAAGAAGTCTTACCTTAATTTTTTTGTGTTCTTTGTAAGTTGGGATATAAAATGATAATCGCTAAGAGAGGTACATAAAATGCATCTACGTTGCACTTTTTATTTACTATGTTATAGCAAAGATGTCATGATGATAAAAAGTATTTTTGGATAAAAATTAAAGTCCTCATTTATCGAATTTTTGGAGAGAATATAATATAAGTTGAACTTTAATCGTTACTGTAAAAAATAAACGGTGCGTTTAATATCGTCATAATTTTGTGAACACCATATCATTTACGTGCCTTCAAGTTCGTGACTTTGTTTACTTCTGAGCTGGAAACTCTTTTGCTATAAGGCCAATTTAATCCTTTGAACCATACATTTGTCGTACCGAAATGAAAAAAACTCATTAATTATTGTCAGAAATTAGTTTAAAACATTTAAATCTGAGCGAAAACATGTGGGTTGCTCAGTCACCCACTGTGACGCAAGAAAAATGCTAACTTTGCCCATTATTGTCCCTTCTTATGCGGTAATAAAAAAACCGAAATTTTCTGAATTAAAATAGTAGAAAAAGGCACTTTAAAAAAACACTTTTTCAATTTCTATGTATAATGCAATTTTTTCACAATATTAAGATTTACATTCCTAATAACATTCCAATATTTGTCAAATTTTCCAATATTTCTCAATCTAAATTCAAAAAGATGTTTTGAAAAATGCTCAAGACCCGCTTTTTTATAATCAATCGATATTAAAAATTGTACTTTTGGGATTAAAAAGACTCAAGTTCCTACGTGTTTATCGCTCAACTACCTTAAGTTTTTTGCACCGCAAAGATATTGCGTTTGTGTGAAGTGCTTAATACCGTTTCCTTGAGTTTACGAATATTTGGCTTTGTATTTATCTTTATACTCGAGTGCCGCTTGTTCAATTGTACCAAAGAGATACGGCAAAAAAAATGTACGCACATCCTCCGAATGATATTCCAAAGATTATTCAAATTTCCACAGATCCTTTGTACCGCCGGTGAGAGACGAGGAGAGTGAAACCCAGAGGAAAGCACATGCCAAGAGAGTTCGCGAAACTCGACGTTCCACTCAAGGTGTAACGCTGGATGAAATCAAAAGCGCTGAGCAGCTGGTGAAGAAGAAACAGCAGCAGAACAGCGATCCTCCGCTACAGCCTGTAACAACACTCTCAACAACTACAACAAACAGCAACACCACCTCATTCACCACCTCACAGGTAGAAAATTTTAGCCACAACTACATTAACATTGCTTGTAAATATTCAGCCGATAAGAATAAAAGTACTTTACGTAAGCGCGAGACAATTACGCCTAAGCAAATAAAAAGTAATCGTAAATCGTTCAGCCAACAAACTGAGACGATTTTATCACGAATTGCAGATTATTCAAACAGGCAAAAGCGTTGCGATTGTAGAATAGGTAAAATACCCTCTTTTCGTTCAAAGAACAAAAAACATGCGAATATCACAGCCACAGATCGTCGAAATCCTGACGAAAAAATCGTACAAGAAAAGACTATTACAGGAGAAACAAAGATTGGCAAAGTCCTTTGCATTCAAAGACAAGAAGCAGAAAAACCAAAAGACCATTTTGCCAATGATAGAAAGTCAGACTTGAAGTTAAGCAGATTAATTAGGTTTATTGGGGCGCTTGCTATCCCTCACGTTGCATTCGCAAGTTACTGAGCAACTTAATTTATGCATTTCATTCTTGATTTGCGCATTTAAGCGTCGCAACAATTGTACGCAGGTAAATGATGAAATACACTTGCGGCGAAAACATTTACAGAATTCCGAACGGCCAAACACTTTCCACTATTAATTCTGTTAGTCGAATTGTTAGTTTTTTTATAATTTTTTTTTTCATTGTAATGATAAGATGTATTCGATACGAGATGTACATAAAATACTGAAGCTTCAACAGAGTTTTACAAATACATACAAAATTAACATGCGTGCAGTTTTTCTTTTCTTTTCAATACTTCAACTCACTTACAAATCCAGTGTCATTATCCTAGTAATATTAGATCTGGTTTAGTGGGTTTTGTGTTGGTCCATGTCCGTGTTTTTGTAACTCCCGAAGTAACGTGAGGAGTAGCGGTAGATTATTAATTAATAATAACACTCCGCTTAATATAAATTGCCACTTAACATGTTATTCCCATTCGTGTTTCGACGGTGATTTTTTAATTAGTTGTGCACGAAAACGTAGTTGCACTTTTGCGTGTTACGGTCGGACGTCGGTTAAACCAGATCTGGACAAAATACTGATCCAAAATAGATCTAAAATACAATATGCAAATACTTGTAAATCCTGGATTTAAAGTATTGAAAATAATAACGTTTTTAGCGAGTATTAAGAATACAACGAACAATTTACGTGTTTTAAGATACTTTAAATATTCCCAATACTTTATTGATAATCTGGGAAGAATGCAATATTTATTAGAATAATATTGTTTATTAAAGCAATATATTGGACTTATTGCCCTCGGGTTGGTGTTCATCGTTTTAGTGTTATATATTCCCAACTAAAAATTCGACCCCATTAAAATGTTAGTAATTCGTGACAAAAGAAGCATCCGAAAAAATCGGCTTCAAGAAAAATACTAAAAACATTAATATGGAATAACAATAATGCCAAAGAAGTTATTAATTTATAAATTTGGTAGAAAACCTTTTTCTTTTTCTTATGAAATTAATTCTTAGATTTTTCTTCGATGACACAATCAGCTTTGTAATCATGATTTCATAATAATAGCATCGATTATGATACGATATGAAAACTCTCAAACAGCCGCAAAAAGAGAAATTATTTTCCATCAAATTCCAACATGATAATCTTTATGAATAAATGGCATTTATGCTTCGTTTTTTTTTTTTTTTTAATATTTAATTAAAAATGATTTTTTTTGTGTATTTAAAAGTTCACCCATCATGTTAAGATTGCTGCAGATTATTATTATGAAATCATAATTACAAAACGTACTGTATTTTATAAACCTTATTTCTTAAAGTTATGAGAATTTACAGCTCCGAACCGCTTAATGAACGTTCGTAAGAAGATGAATTGTGATTGAAATACTAAATACAAATAACAATTGAAGTGTAAAAACGCGTTTAAAATTCCTGCGTTTGAAATACTGACCAGATCTGGTTAAGACTGCAAAAGCGACACCCCTACGTAATCACAATCGGAACAACCGAATTGGGCTATAATGCGAGGAACTCATTCACTTAATTTTTTTTTAACAACCCAGCCCGCAGCTTCTCTCGGCCAAACAGCCTCGATCACAGCTACGATAACAACAGCTACCCCTACAACCGTGACAGCAAACAAACCCCCCGAGGAAACTAACTTGCCTGAAAGGCGGCCTTCTTGGCGGCTCAGGGTAGATAACGGAAGCAAGGTCGGTGGCTCACCTCAACTTGAAGTAAACACGATTAGGGATCGTCCAAGTGATAATTGGTGCACGTGGGTAATGGATGTTATTGGCTGGTACAGCGAGTAGACTGACAAAAGTTTAACTATTATCGACAGCGTCGAGCGTTTCATTGACTCCTCGAGGGGGTCTCTGCATGATTTAATTAACGCGTTACACGAAAAAGAATGTCTTTTTTTCTCTCCTTATGGATCTTATGTTGTCATCCTATAAAATTGTACAATGGTCGTCACCTCGCAAATTGTAATCGTCGCTGTGGAATTTTTTGCATGATTTTAGTTTTTAGATTAGCATAATTATCTGATTATGTCATATTTGCTTCTGTGGTGATACGTTTTAGTTCCGTAAGCATTTCTCGCATAAGTATGCTTGAGTTTAAACAAGAACAAAAAGTGCATTTGGTGTGTAAATACAGGTATGTTAAGTACAAGTGATCGATGCACCTAATCTTCTACAACAATCACGGTAATAGACGCTACCTATTTTTTTCACTATTTTTATTACATATTATTTTCACGAAGTCTCACCAACCAACGCTCACAGGATGTATATACATAAGCCGTGAAATTCTAGGATAGTTTCATAGGCATTAATGCGGTATGTTTATTGTATCTTATCGTGATACGATCTTGCATGCTTCGACCTCTATATTGTAAATTATTCTGATCAGGGATGGGCGATGTTCTACAATTAGTTGAAAGCTGATTTTTTAACCCGTTAAACAATTTTTTTTAAATTAGATAATTAGTGTAGACAGTTGCTAAACGTTGAAGTCGCCTTAGTGAGTTTATGAATTTAGTAAAAACTACAATAATATCGCTTCTGCCTTCTTGATATTTCTATCAAATATTCGAAAGCAATAAAAAGGTGTTCAAGTTTTTGAGTAATACTTTTAAAAAATGTAATTATTATAAAATATCACAGAATTTTTTTAAGCGAATGCCGAGATATACTTAATACATTGAATAATCAATAGAAAATCATACTTCTCCATGTTTCCGTACAACATTTCGTGATATCTTATTAAAAATAAATTTTCTTTGTGGTTATTCAAAAGCTTAAATATTACTTTTTCAACCTCTAGAGATTATTACAATTAAATAATATTTATACGTATATTCTATCACAAAATTTAGTTTCATAAATGAATGGGGTTTCACAAATCTGAACAGAGCTACACTATCCTCCCCTCCTTTGATCATTTCGGTGTTTTTCCTAAACAATCGATTCTGTAGATACGATTATTGCAATAATCGATTATTGAGACACTTGTTGTTGTACAATAATCGATTATCTGATTATCGATTATTTTTTTTCGACATCGCCCATGAATGATCCCTATTCTGAATGTCGAGTATCACGTTGTTACTTTATCTGTCTGCACGGTCACCATTTATTTGTGATTTTTTTTGTATTGCTTATATACATATTGCAATTATAATTGTATAAAATTAAAAGTGTATGCATTGTCATTTGATTTTTGTTATTTTGCAACCATTACAGGGACGGGAATATCGTGTTTTTTTGTTGTTCTTCTGGCCACGAGAGGCTTTTGATATTCAAACCCCATTGATTAGTTTCAGCTGGAGGATGCTAATAACAGATCTTCTGACACGACGACCGCTTATATCAGAAGACCTTCTGGCGGGACAGGTATACCAAGACCGAGTTCGGCTCCTGTGGATACCATCGCCGCTAGCGCTGCAGAAACAACAGTCACTTTACCTCTCAGACGACCTTTGAAGCCACCAGAAGACAAAGGTGTGTTTTTATTCAAACTGTCCAAAATGAGCGTTCTTTTTTTAATTATCCCGCCCCTAAAACTATAGAATTTAGTATTTGACTTAAAGAAAGTCATTATTAAGGGCGAGCGGAATTATTTTTGGAGGTTGCTCAATGAGGTTTTATAATTTACATGTGATTAACAAAATGAAGAATCATATTTTTTTGTTAAAAAAAAATATAACGGGGCCGAAAATAAGATTATAGCAGTCGCTGTTAGCTCATTTTAAAGAGAAAAACTATTCATACAAAAAAATATGATACATCTATGTTTTTGTAGAGTAAATTAAATAGTAGAGCTAATTCCAGATAGTAGATGAAGTTGACATGTGATGATACCAATTAAATAACGATTATTTAATCAATAGCTTAATATCTTCTTTTTGAAATAAGCCATCAGCGACTCTAATACCCTCTTTATTGGTCTAGTTACAATATCTTAAGTTTAAAAAATGACCAATTCACATAAGAATAATAAAAACTCGTTGAGCCTCCTTCAAAAAAAATTCTACGTCTCTCACTTTGAACGAGGTCTTTCTGTAGGTCGAAAAACCAAAGTGTGGAGAGTTAGAAACAAAAATTATTGCTTAAAGTTCATTTTTAAGACACTTTATTCTTTATACTTGGTGAAGCTACTGAATGGATTTATTTTGAGTATCTACCGATGGATGCACCGAAAGAACTGGGTCAACCATAAATGTATCGTGATATATAATAACTTTAACCAACAACAAGTGACATTATTGCAGAACAAGACAAGGAGAATGACAGTAGAAATGCACAGGCAACTCAGGCTGTCATACAACGAAGGCGACGACCTAAAAGAAGATCCACTGGTGTCGTTCACGTGGACATGGATGTGAGTATATATACAAACCTTCATATCGGTTTTTTAATCGAGTAACCAACCACCATCGCCGTTACTAACGAATGCGTATTTATACGCGCCAATATGTTTTCAAACTGTGTCCTCACACAAAAGTTTTCGCGTAGGTGTCACAAATCTCTATTTCAACTTGACGTCACAGTCAATATCTATTAATAATAACTGGGCGTTCCATTTCGACGAATTAGGGTGGTTCATTTTTAACTCGTTTTTTGTTTTCTTTTTTCTTTTTCTTCTGATAAAATTGTATCAAATACGGAAATAAAATTTCCTTGAATATTAGTGTTAAAACGAATCGAGAAGCCGCTTCCGAATTTTAACCCTTTATTAGGAACGGTAGTTATTTTCACCAATATTAAAATTGTTAACGAATTTAACAGATTTTACACAAAAAATTGTTGCTATTTTTATGTCTCACAATAAGAATTAACAATTTAAACATGTTAAATTCATTGGCAATCTTAAATCATTCCATTTCATCATGTATGTCGAAAAATGTGAAATTTTAATATTATGAACATAAAAAAAATATAGTGTAGGAAACACTCAAAATAAAATTCTCTTTAGACTCAAAATCATAAAAATTAAATTAAATTCAAGGTTCGTTACCAAAATCCTGTATTTTTTTCATTAAAATTTATTAGTGAATTCAGAATATATTGTTTATTCGAATATATATCAATAATATTTTTTTCGATTTTACGTTTTTTCATTCATGAAAAAAAACAAAGAATAAAAAAATTGAACACCTTGTGACTCGTACATATTTTTGCTTACTAATCGTGCTACCTATTGATTGATTTTGTTAATTAAATACATTTTAATACAGGAAATCGATCCAGAGAAGCAAGATGTGTCAACAGGTGGCGATTCTGAGGAACCAAAAGTCAATCACAACGAGGTGCGTGTGCTCTATTTATTTGTAATACAGAGAATGGTTACTTTCCGAGAGTTTAGCGAAGGAGGCCAAGGTGGCCCAGTGGTATGCGTAGCCGCTTTGCTCTCGCTACCGCAGTTTCTCTTACCGCCGCAGTTACATGAGTTATTTTCGAGGGAAAAGCAGCAATTCTCGGGAATCCCCGCTAAAAACTCGTGGCAATATTCATTTGGTCATGTCGCGTGTAGTGTCACCGCCCCTAATAACTCTTGGTGAGAAGCTGCTAAGTATAATCGTTCGTTTCTCGCGTGGCTAACGCGTATTGGCAGACACGAAGTCTACTGCCTCGAAAACGCGTAGTTGCTTATAGTATAAAATCTCGCGATAATCGCAGCATAACATTCAATCTATTTTACGCCTTACCGGAGTTGAGTTATTTTTGGGCCAGCTTCGAGGAAGATTAACCTCTATTCTTGCATGCCCAGACAAAAATAGTCTACTATCTGCGTGTTCAAAGAGCTCTTCTCCACCGGCGATATCCCCGGACGCTCTGAAAACCAGAATCATATTGTTGTGGTTTTTCGCAACGTTAAGAATCTACGATTCTTTCTTCTGCATCGCTTTCTCCGTCGTTGTTCCCAACCAAGTCATCGTCGCGACTTCCTCTGCGCTATATTTTCGTTGCATACATTATTAATAGTTCTTCGTGTCTTCGATGACACCGATTTTTTTTTCAGTTTTTTTTTCTTGTCGCAAAGTATCGAAATTTGATGAAATCAAACTTTTTAATGGGATGTGTAAATCATCTTGATTGAATTGCACTTTATTTACATAAACTACAAATTGTAGGTAAAATAGTAAATACTGATTCAAAATGAATTGCAATTACTGAATACCGAATAAAAATTAATTGCAAATATTAAATACAAAGTAAAAATGAATTGTATGGACCAAAAATAATCAACAATCTGGGTATTCGTAACTCGTCTCCGCTGGCAATATCTCCAAACGCTCTAAAAACGAGAATCATATTATTGTGGTTTTTGACAAACTTAGAAATAAACAATTATTTTTTTCTGCATGACTTCCTCAGTTGTTGTTTGAGTGCAAGTCATCTTCGCGACTTCCACTGCGATATATTTTCGTTGTATACATTAATAGTCTATACTTAGGTGCTCCCTACTAGTTTTGATATTTAAAGACCGGTCACCCCGCTGCTCTTTAAATATAATTGAGCTTGCAGACGAGATGCCCTCGCGATATATCGTTTCAAATAATTAAACTGGGAACAACGACCTCTGAATGATTTGTAATTTTCATCGAGAGAGAAAAAAGAAAACCTCACTCAGCCATGTCGGCTTAAATAATGGTGCGGCGATGGTACATTTGTACAGACGAGACACAGCTTCGCCGAGTAATTATGCGCAGAGCGTCTGGAGCGCGAATAACGCGTTGCGTTAGGAATGAAAAAGATCCACGATGCCTGACAAAACGAGGTAAAAAATATCTTGATGAACGTCTGCTTCTTTGGGTTCAGCTATAAATAATAGGTCGTCGGTTGGAGGGGCGTGATCGTTTGACATTTGCCATTGGCGGGGAGTGGCCCTTTTGCTCTATTATAGCGCCGATAAATGCACTACGATAATGAGATTTCTCGATCTTGAATCAATCAGGGCACAATGAGACACTTTTTTTGTGAATTCTTACAACTTTCAACTGAAAGCTAAGTTTAAATAGTGTTAGATGCCTACACTGTATACCAGACCGATAATTTACAATTTTTCACTTCATTATTTACCATCATTCGGTTATTATTTGATTTAATGACGTACCGAAAGTGATAATGAATTTCCTAGATTTTTAATCAATTACGAAAAAGTGAGGAAAAATCAGTTACTTTTTTTTGTAATGTTTAACTACTTTTTACTGAAAGCCAAGTTGTTATACTTTCTGGTACTGTGCAATTTAACAAATCTACATAATTATTGATTGATTTATAGCTGAAAACGGCTTGTTTGACCATTGGGAAACAAAAAAAAACCCGAATTTATATTCCTATGCAAGCCATAAGGTCAATTTTATGCCCTAAAGTACGCTAACAATATTACTCGCAAAACTCAGTTAAATGATTTTCAATTCATCAAAACTCGCTTAACTATTTCACAACATCTAAACTCTGTATGACAATCAAAATTTTTACGAAAAAGTAAATTAACGCTTATAATAGCATAACATTATTATTTTTTTTCTTAAATCATAGAAGCTTTTTTTACTATTTTTATTTCTATATCAATAGGACTCAAAATTTCATTAAAAAATATGGTTGCATTCCACGTCAAATCACGGTTTAATAAATGAATGATTTGTAATTCAGCATAAAATCGTCGTGGTTAATTTTGTGGCTCTTTATGGACCACTGAGAATCTCTGTACAGGAGACACCGACTCTCGACTTTCCGGGATAGTCGTCGCGAAATCTTGGCATCAGTGCGTATAGTTTAGCCATCTAAATCTTACGAACACTCCGCACACTACGTTTTACGTTTAATCTATTATAAAATTGTTAATGCAATGCTGTATGCTTCTAACGCTGCTATTTCGATCGATGGCTTGTCTCAAGATTTGTAGTTGATTAGTTAAAAGCCCCTGACGTCCAATAGACGCGAGGAATCTCAAAGGCATCGAAGATACGTGCATCGGAGAAGCCACAACTTGGAATCGGTGTGTGGCTCCCCGCGTGCAATTTATTAATAGACACAGAGTCGCAGGCAATACGACAGGGTGAACTGGCCGATGACTGTGAGTTTTCCTAGACGGTTTTACTCCGTCAGTCAAACACTTGCTGTCAGTGGCTAAAGACGATTTTCAAACGTGCCCCGCTCTTTGCGTCCGATTCCTCGTTTCTGGAAGCGTTTATCACGTTTTAATCTAATCAGTAGTTATGATCGTTTCAGCGTCGTCATGAGTTATCAGTGAATCAGATAAAACGATGAAGGGCTGATATTAAAAACAGTTTCGCGGATGTTTTTATTCGCGCTTCGAAATTAAATTGAAAAAAAATAAATAAAGCTTCTTCATTCACTTGACATTTGAGAAAAATGTCGTCTTACAGAAAAAGAACTCAGGCAAAGCCTACAACAGCCGCAGGTTTGCGAGCTCAGGCATCTGCAAACGGTAGTTCAATTTTCGGAAATCGTCCCAGAAGTATCGCTGGACTTTTCAGCAGTCCCAATCAGAGCAGTTATTCCAGTCTTCTCGGGATAAGTCCAACAAATTCCTCGTACTCACCGTCGATACTCAATAAATCGAGCAAGAGTCCTGCAAGTTTTTTGAAAAATTCTTACTCAAATTCAGTGAATAATTTGAACTATCAGAATCCTTATACCACATACGGTGGCACTGCCTCTGGATATGGAGGACTCACGTTACCCACTTCGCACTCTTCTGTGAGCTCTCTTAATCTTGCCACGCCATCCAGCAGCTACAGCAATTATCACAATCACAGTGCAAATAGTTATAGTGGAAATAATCGGTCATCTGCGCAGAGAGCAGATAGTTTTAATAGAACAAAAACGAAACCGTCGTCTAGCTTTGGATCAAGAAGTTCGAGTCTGCAAAGTCTAGCGGGTTCTGAAGGATACATTGTAAGGGAAAAATATATGAGGATGCAGAATCCAGACCTGGGCAAAATCTAGATAAATCATATGTGAGATACGAAAATTGCAAATATTCGTAATCCTACATTTGAAATACTGAAAATATGATTTTGTCCAGTATTTTGAATACTAAATAAAGTACAAAATACGTTAATAATTATGTATTTACAATATAATGACGAATTGGATTAAACAATTAATAAATACATAACAGTAATGTATTCCAAATAATTGCATTTTAAATACTGCCCAGGTCTAAAGCAGTCGTGATGATTACCTTGCTGTCGTCGGCAACTAAACGTTTTTTATTTTTTGTTTATTCCGTAGAGCGGTAATGAACGATCGGGACGATCGAGCAGACTCGGTTCCGTAACTTCGGTGTCTTCGGAGGCGCCGGCGGCGCCTACGAGAACAAAATCGATCACCTCGGAAAATGGGGAGCTGGATTACAAGAAGCTGTGGGAAGAGTCGCAAGCAGAAAACGAAAGACTCAAGGATAAGCTTCGACGGTCTGACGAACAACTCAAGGAAGCCCGAAGCTTATTGGATAAAGCTCAGCTAGCACAGAACAAATCTTCACTCTCCGAAGCGGAAAAACGGGAGAGGAGGGCCATGGAGCGTAAGCTCTCAGAAATGGAGGAAGAACTGAAGGTAAGAAACGATTTCCCAACTCTGTAGTCTTGCATTCTTTTGACACTGCGTTAAAAATGAAGGGCAGGAAATCAGATGAAAATCTATGATTTTCATCGACAAATTTCTCACTTGTTGGCCTGTTGATATTATGTGAAAAATATGTACTTATGACTCGCGAAACAAAGGATTTTCTAAAAAGCGATAAAAGTATCTGACTCTTAAGGGTCACGAACAATATTTTTTCTTTTGTTTTTATACAGCGCATTTTTACAAAAGAACCGGTAAGCTAAATATTCGTAAATAATTTTCAGTTGTGCGAAACATCAAGAGTCGCAGTAGCGACTCGACGCCAAGTTAAACAAGAAAATTCATGTTGCCTTCACATATATCCTTCTGATATATGTTTTGCGATTTCAGATGCAGACAAAATTCAGGAAGTCCGATATACTTAAATAAAAATGTTAGGGAATTATTTAATTGAATGAATATTGGATGAATTATAACTTCATTAATTGAAAATAAAAAAGCTACACTCATGCAGGAAGGATACATTTTAACATTTCATGCACATCTGAAAATTATTTAGAAATATTTGACCTACCGATTTTTTTTATAAATGTGCGCAGAGTGCAAAAACAGACAAAAATTATTGCAGGTGACCTGCAACAACCAGATATTTTTTTGCAACCAGCAAATTTTTTTTGTTCATCCGTTGAAGAGCCCATATTTTAAATATTATACCAGCAAAAAAATAAGTCAGATATTGATGAGTATCATTAATTTTTACCTGACTCGTTCCCTTTAAGGTGATGTGCAACACTCTTCCTGTTATCCCGTGCACAATTTGTGTATAAGAACTGTCGTAAATTCCATTTGATCTCCGTACATATGAAAATGAAAAAAACAACTTCTTAAAAAATCCTCAATAGCAAATCATTAGAGCCCGCAGAAATTGAATTGACGAAGGCTCTACGGATTTTCGTTTTTTTTTTCTTAAGGATGTAGGAGCGCGATGGGGTGTTCAACTTCCTGAAAAGTGAGAATTCAGAGAGAAATTCGAACACTTCTCGATGGAATAAAAATCTCAAAAAATCAAGCATACAAAAGGTGCGGAAAAGATTAATTTTGCATATTAATAATTGCAAAATGTTATTAACAAATAGGTGAAAAAAAAGTTGTTCAACAAATTATCCGTCAATCTAACTTTTTTCTAATGAAAATGATTCGTTAATTTTTCTAAATACGTATAAATTTTTTCATAATTTTTTCTAATCATCGAAATTTCGTTTTTTTGGAATTCATTTTTTTTTTTTTTTTAATGCATGTTAATTCGCGAATTTTTCATATATGCTTGTCACAAAACCACCCATTACACCCAAGAAGTTTCGAAACGATTGATCAAATAGATTCGCAAATACAGCTCATACAAGAAAAAAAAACCGCAATTTTCAAACATTAGACAAAATTCTGAAAAAATTCATACGTATTCAGAAAATTTGAAGAATCATTTTCATTCGAAAAAAAAGTTAGGTTGACGGATAATTTGTTGAACAATTTTTTTTTTCACCTATTTGTTAATAACATTTTGTAATTATTAATATGCAAAATTAATCTTTTCCGCCCCTTTTGTATGCTTGATTTTTTTCAGATTTTTATTCCATCGAGAAGTGTTCGAATTTCTCTCTGAATTCTCACTTTTCAGGAAGCTGAGCACCCCATCGCGCTCCTACATCCTTAATTGTACAGACCCCAAAACAATCACGGTTTTTTTTATATCCGAGTAGTCACACATCACCTTAAGAAAACGCAAGGCAGCGTGTCTCCCCTTTCATCTATTGTCGATTATCTCACACGATCGAATACACACGTATTGCAAAAAAACAACTCCACGATTGCAACGAATTGGAGCACGCTGCTCCGAAAACTGAGTTTTTATTCTCTCGCTGTCTTTGGCCTATTTACGTATGCGTAATACCGCGAAATGGCAAAGATATAAGTCGTCGATGTCGCTCAGTAAATTTTTCAATATGTCTATCATCGTATTTTCCTAGTTAGGTTGCACGCTCAAGTTTTGGAATTATGTTTTGACTGTTGCAATTGAGTGCAGAGAGGGTGTTTAGTTTTCTATTTATCGATTGTTTCGACCGGAGGGCCAGGCTTCGACGCATTGCTTTTTTTTATTCTTTTTCATTTACCACCTTTTTGCCGCCTCTACTATTATTTCGTACCTATTCGAACATGCCTCTATGTTTATTTTTGTCTCTTAAAACTTGCCGTGCGATTTTTCAATTCATCATTCCGATAGAACCACTTTTTGTCCTAGAAGAAAAATACAAAATTAATGCAGCAACGTACAATAATTGTACGCTCTTTCATGTCTCTTTTTCTATATTTATGGTTTTGGATATATTCTTTAATTTTCGGACGTTCGATGGAAGGTGAGAGGGTTTTTGGGCTAACCGTTTCACTGTTTACAGCAATTGCAAAAGCTCAAAGCCGAAAATGAGCGATTGAAAGCCGAAAATCGGGCACTTACCCGCGTCGTATCCAAACTCACCAATACTACTAAATAGGTAAAGGATATAATGACAGCGTTAACAATATACATTGTACCATACATAAAACATTAATCAAATCATTAATTAATGACAATTACACATTTAATTTCTTTTTTTGTTGACGTTATTAATGGCAGTATTAAAACAAAATTAAACCGATAAATACGCTACACTCACGTTTATTACATGACTAAGCTCCGCAGATTTTTGAGATTCGACGTTTTTTTAAAAACCATATTATTGACGCTTTTTTAAATTGTTACACGCGATACGTTAAACTCAGTTAATCTACGTATTAGATATGTGTATGCAATACATGCTGTTGGCAAACTAGACCCACGGATGACATCTTCCTCGCCCAACCAACAAAAAAAAAAAAACAAAAAAAAAGAAACTCCTGCCGTGAGCCTTGCGTAGCAGCATGTCAATCGATGACCTTCAATTTCATGGGTTTTTCAAAGACGCCCTCTTCGTCACACATCTCTCGTTACAGCATGTTTTTATCTTGCTCTCCTCCACCAAACTGTCGAACTTACGACCAATAATTTCCCTGCTGTGGACGTGAGAACATTATGGTGAATTTCCTCGTCAGGAAATGTTAACATTTTATTATTAACGCCCTCACATTTTCTTACAGCTGTTTCGTGCTATAGCATGCGTGTGCCAATAGTTTTCCTTTCTTCTTCTTCTTAGGCATGGCATTCTTAACCGAGGCTTCTCTGTGTACAGATCTGGGCAATATTCAAAATATAAATCTCTCAAATAAGTGTTTGGAATACTTTTTCATTTTTCTTCAATTATTTTTTCTTGTGTTTTGAATGGATTTTTTTCAAATATGTTGTATTTTGAAAATTTCTTCAAAGATACGGACAGAAAAATAGTATTGTACGTCATAATATGTCATCATTTTTTAAGCTTTCGTAATCTACGTGTTCCAAGAGGGCGACTCAACACAATTTGAAAAGTTAGACAAAATTAACTTAATTTAAAATATTTGAAAAGCTAAAATGACAGTACTTAACGTACTTAAACGGACGTATTTTACCTACCTAAAATGCTTCACTCTTCAAAAAATTTGACTTTGGCTATGGCAAGAACTACTTAAATTCTAATTAAATTTTTAGTTCATATACAACTAATATTTTGTTCCGCAGATTAATAATAATCATTAATCGGATCTGAAAAAATGTGTTTAGGATATTCTACGTATCTTAAAATACGTATCTTGTATTCAATATTTAAAATACTGAATAAAACAATATTTCATTTTTACTATTTCAAATACATGATTTATTAGTATTTGCATTTTGTATTTCAGCTATACTTTTAATCTGTGTTTTGCCCAGTTCTGTCTGTTTAATCACTGAACGATCGAGCTAGAATCAATGCCTCAACTATATAAAACCCAATAAATTAGGCAAGCAATGAGACGTGAGAATGAATAGTAATAATAACTAGAACATTTTTTTGTGTATCGATGTCCCATTTTGTCTATCAATGCCCCAAAACTGGTTCAGCCAGCGTTTCATTCTCTCGTCATTGGCACGACCTCGCGGTGCGCCATAGCGTAGAAATATTTCTTAAACAAAAATGCGTATTTTTCTCTCTTCTAGGTAATGGAACAATTCAAGTGCGAAAACCAGAGGCTAAAGGACGAGAACGGCGCCTTGATCAGAGTCATCAGCAAGTTGTCCAAATAATCTTTCGATTGTAGAAACTGCGAATTACGTAACTGTTTTCTCTACGTTGTATTATTACAATATTATGAATTATTTTAACTGTCCAACATTATCATTACTATGTTGACCATATTGCTATATTACAGATGGATTGATGTTTGTGTTAGTAATTTAATTTATTGCTACGGATTCAGTTACTCTTGTGGCTGTGCCAAATGCGAATAATAGGCATCGTTTTTGTTAATCGCAGATCGCAAACACTTAAGAACAAAAAAACGGGCCTACGATTTTGATATTTCATTTAAACCGGAGAGACTCGTACGGTTGTTGAACCGGGGGTCAATTTCAAAGTCTGATAAACGATTAAAATGAAACAAAAAAAAAACGAAAAAGGAAATATTTTATAGAGCAATTAGTAGCGTCCGAGGATTTTGCGTCTCTCGCGGCCCTCACGTGAATCGCCGAGGACACATACGTTGACAATTTATTAATAATCGATTG
Organism: Ephialtes manifestator; assembly: GCA_963970395.1. Taxonomy (NCBI): domain Eukaryota; kingdom Metazoa; phylum Arthropoda; class Insecta; order Hymenoptera; family Ichneumonidae; genus Ephialtes; species Ephialtes manifestator. Next base: position 20,051,837 of record OZ019975.1, read on the forward strand.
TAATTATGTAGATACCACTTTTGCACTCTTGCAGAATATCGACAAGGCTTTCGCAATCTCTCGAAATCGCTAATTATTAAATACATGAGCGATAGCGCCTTTTAATTGTGCGATTTATATAAATTCATAAACGATTATATCACATTTATAAAGATACGTCGTCGTTGCAACATATTATTGGCGTCTGAAATATTGTGATCTTTTATAATAAACATTTATAGTTAAAGATTAATAGGCTGAAAATATAATGTAAATTTTTTTAAAATATACTATATATTTAACGATAAAATGAAAAGAAACAAAAAAAAATAAGAAATCGAGTTTTCGGAGATTTGCTCAAAGAGCTTTTCTCCGATTCTCAAGTGGCCTTTGCGAGAAGACTGCAATTCATAATCACATCATCATCGACGCCGCAATCGAAGGCTCAGCATGCAAAAAAAAAAAAGAAACAAAATGATATACACAAGACAATATGCATTTTTTTGGGACGTCTCGATGTCTCGTAAATCGTTCCGCATACGCAGAATCTTTAAGGTCGGATATTAAATGTGGCGATTTTGAAACATTTTTACTATATTACGGTTTGTCACGGTTATTTTATCTCGTCAATTTGTGCTTTCAAGCAAAGAGATGAAAGTACAATAATAATAATCCTACGCCATCGACGAAACATCAAATAAATCGAGCATTTTCTTGATACTTTGATCGCGAATTTGTGGCGCATAACGATCAAGTATTCAAAGTTGACGTGTTTTTATTTTAGTGACATTGTTGTAAACATTTGTAAACGAAAAATGCAGTAAAAAAGGTAAAAAAATAATAAGTCGGCGTAGTTGTTTAATAACGAAGTTAATAACACAATTTTTAGCATAACGAATTAGTAGTTAGGGACTTCCATTGTATTGTATTATAGTGATATCCATGTGCTTATTGTATCATATAGATTTTTAAGTGTTCAATCAATCGAAACTATGAGCGCATATTTACGATATCCGTTACTGTACAGCTGTTATGAGAATTTATCGACGATTTATGTATCGCGTAGGGTGTGCAGAACGATCTTTATCAAATAGATCGCGTAATTTATTTACAAGGATATTAACATTTAGCATAATTTCTAAGGACTAAAAAATCCGAGGAAACGAAGTCGAGATGACGATGAACGTTATGGCGAAAAATTGTAGATAGACTTGGTGGAAAAAAAAACGAAAGAAAAGAAAAAATACGCCATGTGGTAGCAAGTAGAGTGATTGATTTTATGTAGTATTGTAATATGAGCGTTAACGTATTTATTTACAATAACTCTTGCGATTATTGACCTCGTGAGTGATTAATGACCTCTAGAAAGATGTATCGAAAAAAAAACTGTATCGCCGTGCTTAATTAGCGAATTGCGTATATTGTTAGAAAAATTGATAACTCATTTGATAAAGATTGGCATCTGTTAGCGCCTCGCCAAATTGCCTAACTCTTGTCACTACCGCGAAACGAAATCGCTAGTGCCAATCGGACTAATATATATATTCGTGTATGAGCATCAAGAAGATCCCAAGATAGCCGAGACGTCACACGAAATCTATATCGCGACTAGGAACATAATCGTTACGCAGGCGGGGACTGAAAACTCTAGTCTCCGAATTTTCATTATACCACAAATATTTATTTCCTACTTGATTTTGTACTTGTGACTATAATCGTATTTAAAAGAAAAGAAACAACAAAATGAACAACACGAAACCGACAATGCCAACAATGGAGAGTTTCGATTAAAAGTGTTTTATATTTCTGATGTTTTTAACTTTAACATTAATTTAAATATACTGAAAACTATAAGTTATGTTACTGTTGCTACTTTCTTTCATCTACTTCAACAATCGCTCCATTATTTCGGCCACTTTTGCCATATCTGCTCGCTGCTCTGAGATCCTCGCTATTTCTCCCAATAGAACCTTTATTACTTTCGTCTTTCCTGCTTTGTATTGTTTCACCACTTTTTCATTACGCTGGATTATCGATTGGCACATTTCCGTCAGTGTTTTCTCGTCGCTTATCATTGTCCACTTCTTCTCATTAACCACCTGCAAATCATTTTTTCTCAAGAAATCCAATTCAACACCAGAATTACTGATTGGCTTAGTGTGGTCCATTTTTCAATTATTAACATTTTAATGAAGCGCGTTAAATTGTTATACGAAATAGTGCTTAAAAAAATTATGTTATTCATGAGTGTTACTGAAAATTATTTAGTTGCGTGATCGAAAATGTAGATATTTTTAGACCAAATATTGAACATCTTAAGTTTTCGGTTGCGACTTCTAAATTATCGTCGATCAAGCTCATTATTTTCACAGATTTTTTAGAATTCTTTTTGCTAAATAATGACTAGCTTAATTAAAATTGAAGTAATTGAAATTTCGCATAGTAATTAAAAATAAATGTTTAAAAATGATCCATCTAAGTGCCATTTATCCGTTACTTACGTCTGTAGGCACTTTTTCAGGATCTGCCATCAATTCTGCTAGCACTTTTCTAGCGGTTATCAGATTAATTGTCTCAGATTCCAAAAGATCTACCAAATCGCCAATGTGTCGTTCGGTAATTTTGCTGTCGACAAACATTTAATCGGAATCATCATTTTTGTTTTATTGTGGGTCTTTAAAAACAACTTACCAATAATCCAATTGTTTCTCGATTTTATTGACCAAAGTCATTAGTTCCATTATAAGAATATTAGCCACGAGTTTGGCGCTTCGCTTCGGATTTTCTCTCATCACCTCGTTGAATAATCGCAGCAACATATCTTCGTTCTGAAAGAATATTTATATTACAAAGAAAGCTCCAAATTGCGATGATTCTAAGCACTAGCAATCACGACGACTGTCCAATAGGGCTGTTAAAAAAACAATTTTTTTATAATCGGTTGCTCCTGAAATGCTGTATTGATTATCACAAAAAAAATGTTTTCGGGAAAGCTGGGAGTTGTGCGATGATATTAAGTACTGCCGCATCAAGGCCAAAATTCCTTAAAAACGGCGATTTTTAGACATTTTTTTTTTACTTGCTGAAGCGCTCATGGAGATTGTGGTTGCTTTCGATAAACTATGAAATTGTGTAAAGGCAGGAACATGTTCGATAATGTTTAGTACTGCCGCATCGACATTGAAGTTAACAAAATAAAATATGAACACCTTTAAAACATTGAAAAATTCATCTGCTCATCGACTATTTCGCGCGTTTTCAAATGACAAAATGGCTCAGGAAATGGGAGTCCTGTATGATCAAATTTAGTACTGCCGCATTGATATCGCAGTTTCCCAAAATTCGAAAATCGCTTATCATCATCATGATTATGATCATACATGACTCCCATTTCAAGAGCCATTTTTCATTTGAAATCGCACGAAATAGTCGATGAGCAGACAAATATTTCAATGTTTTAAAGGATTTCATTTTTTGATTTTGGTAACTTCAATGTCGATGCGGCAGTAGTAAACATTATCGAACATGTTTCTGCCTTTACACAATTTCATAGTCTATCGAAAGTAACCACAATCTCCATGAGCGCTTCACAACGTAAAAAAACAAGGATGCAAAGTAGAACCTTGCACATTGCTTCCTCATTATTTTTCGCTTCTTACAAAGCTACCTCTATGAGGAAGTATGTTATTCAATTTTTGGCTTCCTCATAGAGGAAGCTTTGTAAAACACGAAAAATAATGAGGAAGCAATGTGCAAGGTTCTACTTTGCATCCTTGTTTTAATTAGATAAATATACATGTTGTGGATTCGCTTTTTCTATTTCGTTATTGCGTTATTTCGTGATTATTAGAGCGTTTCCGAAGTGAATGTGATAATGTATATTTTTAAAAATAATTCAACATTCCATAAAATCAAAAATGACATACCGTTCGTCACTAAATTATACATATATAATGGCTGAATATTGTTTCATTTATATACAAAATTTGAGCTCGCTATCTTAAGTTTTGCAAAAGTTACAATAGAGCGATAATGTCAATTTTTTGACAAATTCAAAACATCATAAAATTTTTACGGCTCAACCGATCTTAACCAAATTCAATAGCGATCACCGGCATATGAAAGCTCAAATACATACCAATTTTTAGATCAATATCTCGAAAATTGAATGAGTTATCGCGTAAACAGACATTTTTCAAAAAATTAAAAAACGCGTAATAATTTAACGATGAAGTGGATTTTAACAAAAATTTGTATGAACGATGAGGCTTGATCCCTCTATCTATGGTCCAAATTTCAGCTTGATATGTCAAGGCCTTCTCGAGTTATAAAGGTTTACATTTTTCGATTGTGTAACATACACACACACACACAGACATTTTTTTCTAAATCACTTTTCTTGATGTTTTGGACCATTCTGAGTGTACTGACATGAAAATCTCGAAAAAAAAATTTTCACGAAAACAAAGCTTCCTCTATGAGGAAGCAAATTTATAATAATCGCCGCTTTTCATGAATTTTGGCCTTGATGCAGCAGTACTTAATATCGTCGCACAACTGCCAGCTTTCGCGAAAACATTTTTTTTGTGATAATCAATACAGCATTTCCGGAGCAACCGATTATAAGAAAATTATGTTTTTTTGAACAGCCTACTGTCCAAGTCACCACAAAAATAACACCGTTGTTTTACGCACAATAATAACTTCAAAAAATTGTCAAAATCACCGTACAACATTTTTATCTCCTGTTTGAAAAGAGGTTTTGATCATTTTTCGAAGTTCTTCTTGTTTAAAAAAAACACTGATTTATGTATTTTGTAATTGAGACAGTTGCCTTCTTAAAACTCAAAGTATATCGTATATCGTAGAAAATCTAAGTCACCTGAAACTTACAACTATAGTTATTATCGCTTGAGACGCAAGGCCAAACTTTTGATACAACTTCAATCGCGTTTCTTCGGGTAATTCGGGCAAAGTTGATTTAAGTGAAAGTACATCAACTAAAGAATAAAGATTCTTTTGGTTTTCATCCATGTGAAGATGTAAAGGTGGAAGATTCGGTTCTGGCATGAAACGATAGTCTTGTCTTTCTTCCTTATCTCGCATCGAGACGGTTTTGTGATTCTCCGCGTCCCAGAAAAGCGTCTCGTTCACAATCGAACCACCTGACTCTTTGCTTTTTATTTGTCTCTCGATTTCGTATTTTATAGCACCTGCAACGGCGCGAATGCTACCGATATTTTTTACTTCTGTCCTCACTCCAAGTGGCTCGCCCGGCCTGTTGACCGATATATTGGCGTCGACACGAAGAGCACCCTCTGAGAATTTCACGAGATTGCAGAATTAAAAAGATGAAGTTATAAATAAACTTTGTGTACTTGCTATGCTATGGGAAACCATCATATAAAGCAGCTTTGAACAGTACGCTGAGAGAATCTTTTTTAAAATAAAGTCAAGCGGATTTTCACTTTGAGCCAATTAAATTCAGTTGGTTTAACGGCTGTTACTATTTTTGAAGACACTAGACCATTTTACAAATTTTCTAGAAAAGCCTTGCGGTTTTTGCGGATTTACGAAATGGAGCTAAGTGTCCTAAAAAAAACGTTATGTCTTTTCCGGAAAATTTATAGAATGGTTTTCTCCATTTTACAAATTCACCGGGAGATCAATTACGTTTTGTTTAGATTTTAAAAAGTAATGAAACAATGTAGTGACTCTTCCAAAAAATTTGTAAAATACTTTTTTACAAAGTAAAAAAACGTAATGACTCTTCCAAAAAATATGTTAAATAGTATTTAACAAATTTTCCGGAAGATCGATTACGTTTTCTTTTAGATTTTACACTTGGCTCCATTTTACGAATTTTCTAGAAAGGTCATTACGTTTTTTTTTACGGCACTGTTCCATTTTACAAATTTTACTGAAAAGCCGATGTGACTTTTAAGGGAAGTTTTAACTAGAAAAGTGTCATTAAAAATGTTTGTTTATTTAAAAAAAAACAGAAGGTCTACCTTCCATCTTGCAGGAGCAAGTATCGAGTCTTTGCAAGATCATCACGAGTTCTTTGACTAACGCAGCAGCTTCTTCGCCGTCTGCAAGATCAGGCTCAAAAACCAGCTCCATGAGCGGTACACCAGCACGATTTAAATCGACCAGACTCCTAAAATAAATACACAAATATTATAACTATCTTGCAAATTTTGAAAATGCTACAAAAATTAATCATTTATATTAACTTCACTGAAACGTACTTGCCCTCAATAGCGTCATGCAAACTTTTGCCACTGTCTTGCTCCAACTGAATTTGTTTAATTTTCGATGATTTAACATACGGTTGTTTATGAATGCCAGGCGTAAAAACATTGAACTTTAATTCTCCGTCAATGGCAAGCGGCTGTCGCTGCTGTGTAATTTGGTAGCCTGCCTAATAAAATTTAACTGTATTATCGTTTTTATTTCTACTTCTATGATTTGCTCTCATCAACGTTTATTGTATATCCTTATATTTTCGCAATATTTACAACAATTTTTATTACTTTTTTTAAATGAAACTCTTTTAATATATGGGGCAAAACACGTCAAGTCGGCCACACGAATTTTTCATTTCAATAAAAAGTTTTCAAATTTGTTGAAGATGTTGGTCTGGCTGAAAACAAAAATTACAAATTTTTTCAGATTTTTTTATCGCATATTTTAGCCGTTACAAAGAACTGAAAATAATAATCGTTAATTTTTTAGCGCCAAAACTACAGTTCTCGTAAAAAAATCACGTGAACAAAAAATTTAAGGTATTTAATGTTCTTTTCAATAAATTTTTTACAAAATCTTCCTACTGTTTTATGCTATTTTTCAACGAAATAAAATTATAATATTTTTTTTCTCCAAAACTGCGTTCCCGATTCGGCTGAAATTTTTACATTTTGTTCCTTAATATGTCTAGAATCTGAGGAAAAATTTGCGAGATGGGCGGCGATTTCATTCCACTGTTACAGCTCTTCAAACGATCGAATACCAGGGCAATCTAATGTGTAATTGCTCTGTACGTTCAACAGACTGTATACATAATAATTCTAAGGCCTGCACTGCATTTTTTGCATCGGATATTTTTCCCTCTTTAATTTTTGGGTTTTTTAATACATTTATTTTATTGACTGATGGAATTGAAACTTTTTTCCTGATGACACGTAATTCATCATCGTGCTCTTTTCTGATCAATCGAAAATTGGCAAAACGTGGTGAATGAATGTCTCTTGAGTTCAATATTCACGTGCTCAATGTTACACGACCATCGTTCTGCATTGTGAACACAAAGTGTGGACGACAGGTACGGGGGAATTTGCCAATTAACCTAATTTAAAAAAAATTTTAATTTAAAATAACAAAAAAATAAACAAGTGATGCGGGCTTTAGTTTTTATCTATGGACAGTCTCAACCCTGTTGAACGTAGAGAGCAATTACACATTAGATTACCGTTATGTTCGATCATTCGAAGAGCTGTAACTGTGGAACGAAGTCGCCGCCCATCTCGCCAATTTTTTTTCAGATTCTTAACATATTAAGGAACAAAATGTAAAAATCTCATCTGAATCGAGAACGCAGTTTCGGAGAAAAAAAATATTGAAATATTATTTAATTCAAAAATAGCATAAAACGGAATAGGAAAATTTGCAAAAAAATTTGTTGAAAAGAACGTTAGATACCTTACATTTTTTGTTAACATGATTTTTTTGCGAGAGCCGTAGTTTTGGCGTTAAAAAATTAACGATTATTATTTTCAGTTATTTGTAACGGCCGAAATATGCAATAAAAAAATCTGAAAAAATTTGCAATTTTTGTTTTCAGCCAGACCAAAATCTTGAAGAAATTTGAAAATTTTTTATTTAAATGAAAAATTTGTGTGGCCACCTTGACGTGTTTTACCCCATATTCATAATGCATTTACAAATAGATGGAAGAGAATAAACCTTCATTTTTTACTTACATTTTTAGTCACAAGTTATTCAAAAAATTTAACATCACACAAATAATTAACTAAAATAACCAAATAAATGATAATTTAGTAAAGTTACAATGGATCAAAACTTTGTTTTTTATCTATCATTCTCTTCAGGGAGAGAAACAGTTCAAAATCAGTAATCTTCATCAGTGCTGCTAATATATGAAAAATATATACTGTTGAACAGTTATACAGACAAATTAGTGCAAAATGGCTAAATCATTCAATAATTGTGGGCTGCCTACAATTAATTTGTTTTTTTGCTTTGCACTAATTTGTAATTGACTATCTTCTTAAATTCCCATTCTAATTGCTTACAGGTAAGTCTGCATAGAAGTAATGTTTTCTATCGAATAGCGATACTCTATTCAGCTGACATGAAAGTGCCAGAGCTGTCAAAACTCCAGCTTCGACGCATCGCCTGTTCAACACCTGTGAAAAATGATAAAAATAATAATTATAGAAGGAATTTTAAAAAAAGTACTCTGCTTATACCAACATTTATATTACATCACCGGCAATGTTCCTGGTGTTGCACAATCAAACAATGAGACACAGTCGTTTATAGGCATTCCAAAATTTGTGCTTGCTCCAGAAAATAATTTTGACTCTGAATTAATCTGAGCGTGAATCTCCAGGCCTACAACTGTATTCCATTTTTTCCTGTAATTTTGTGACATTATTATCAATTGTGTTCTAAATTTTTACTTTAATTTTTAGCTTTTCCACATATCATTGGAATACAATTTGGGTACTATTAAATTTCCTTAAAGAAAGAAAACATTTATTCACCGGACTTGTTGTTGAGGTTTTGGTTCACTGCTAAAATTTCGTGAATCTTGAAATAATATTGTCATCCTTTGGCACTGTCTTGTTCCACAGATTGTCAAATTCCTTACAGACTTCATGATTTCATGAATTGGTGTAAATTAGCTATTTTATTCTACGGCGACGCACGAAGCTTACGAATTATCGTATATCTTTGCGGTTAACTTCTGTGTGTCTTACGTTTGCCACAAAAATAAACGGTGTTTTTTTTAGTCTCAAATGATTATTTGCTTTTTTTCTCAGCGATGTACCGATGATTAGAGATCAAAGTGGTGGTAATTTTAGGAGGCACGTATAAGAAATGCTTTAACCTTAATTATTGTCCGATGTACTATCGTTCTGACAATATATAATACATCTACATATATTGCATTGATTATTACAAACAACAACAATGAAAATCTGTTCAACAATTGCTCGATTGTAAATATATTATATACAGCACGGCGTAATTTTTATCGTTTTGTTATCGATTGGGATACACCGGTTCTGCTCCGTGTGTCTCATCAAACACAGCTGGAGCAGTTGCATAATTTGCAAGTTCTATAAAAACAACGATGGTCTGTAATAATTTTTAAAAAATGCGCTAAACAAAAAATAAACTTTGTTTAAAATTTAAAAAAAAAAACGCTTTACGTTATATGTGATGAAAAAAAATGATAAAAAAGTGCCATAACCCAGATAGAAAAACGAGCCGTACGTCGGGTCGACACAAAATATGTAGTAACGGCACGACGTGCCTATAACAGCATGGATGCCGGTGCCGTTTTTAGGCACAGCTCTGATAAAAATGTTATAAATAATGATTTAAAAAATCCTGTCGTTCCGAATACGGACTTTGGTTCGCGAATTTACGAAATACTATCATAAATATACGATCGAAATCCTAAATGTTTCTTCCATATCCTATAATAGTATTATAAATAATATACCTTTTGTATTAAATGTAATAAAAAAATATACGAGCGTAGGTATAATATTAAGAATATTACATCTTTCATTAAAAAAAAGGTTTCATCCACAAATCTCTGGATTCACATATTTATCAGATTCAATATTAATTTCCTATAGCTGTGAAACGATGAGAAGAAAAACGAGAATCAGCATGAAATTATTGTATAAATGATAGAAAACTGTTTCATTTATATCAGGGTTTTACGATTGATTATGATTATTCTTTTAGTTTTAACACATACGATTTATTCCGATATACTTTCTATAATTGTAAGGCGATAGAAAATGATAGGATCACTCTATTGATGACTCTTTGATTGCGAACGATTAATGTTGAAGCAAATATTTATGTATAACACGATATACCACAAATTGATAAAAATTTACAAGTGGCGAAACGTAAATTCAATATAAAATATTATAAATCCGTTGGAGCGCCATACATACCGAGAACGTATCTATCGTTTTTAACCCATAGAGAACGAAAGTTATAAAAAAAACTAATTCAGCACTGGAGTGTCTGGAGTGATCTTATTTTCGCATAACATGTGACGTCAATTTTACATCATTGTTACAAACTTGTGTTTGGTGAGACAGAATCACGCAAGAAGAGAGAAACGGAGTCGATCAAAAATTTCGATTAGCGACATCCAGTAAAAAAAGTCGTCCTTCCTATTGTTAAATTCACGAGCGCAAAACTGATGTGTGCAACGATAAAAAATCCAGGATATATAAAAAGGGGATTTGGCGGCGGAATACTACGATTTTTTTTTTTTTTTCAATTTAAAGATGAATTTCTTCACAGCAAAAATTACCAACTTTACTAAGTTGTAATGATATTGATCAACATGAAAACTTGGAATAATAATAATATAAAGACATGAGAACATGTTACGAAAGGGCTATAATAAAGAAGATCTTTACTTATCTAATATCAAGATTACACAATTTTCTTAGAGTCTAATCGCTATTTTGTAAATGACGATAAAAATTCTTAACAAATATCGCTCGCCAGCTCCGTGAGCGCGCTCTACGCTGCATTGTGTAAAAAAAAAGTTAACAATATTTATATTCTCCTCTTGTTACTCTCGTAATAAATCCTTGCAGGATTTCACGTAGTGTTTCAAAAAGAAAAAGTTTTTTTCTCAGGTATTGGGAAATAGGGTTTTGAGATCGGAGAAAAAAAAATTGATTCTGCTGATATTGTATAACATTCATTGGATTAGAAAAGAGCTAGTGTAAATACAAGTGTGCAAGAAGATAATGTAAAAACTGAATGATGAACATTAATAAACGAACGTGTTAATTAGCACATCGCTGTTCAATGCGTGTGTTTACAACAATACTTTTGTTTAAACTCGAGCACGAACGAAATGCGCTGTTATAATAATGATGGATGCGCATAAATGCACTACCATTATCTTTACCTCGGTATCCGCAGTTTACATACAAGTTTATACAATAATTTCGCGGCGGATAAGCTCCGTAATACGATTTCATTTTCGGTGCCATTAACCATTTATTTTATTCGTTTTCACATAAAAATATCTTGTTCGCTTCGTCTCCGAGTCAAGACGTTTTCTTTTTTTAATTCGTACCGTCGGCAAAACGTATATGTATTACTACAACACTTGACTCCCTGTGATTAATGATGAAACGTTTGTTCTCCACTCCCGAGATATTACATATATATATATTAATTTTTAAAGGAAAAACTCACGTGCAAGAGTCTCAGTCGAAGGTCATTAGTTTTTCCAGAAATCGAACGTAAAGTCGCGTTGACAATCCGAGAGCGGTGAGGATAATAAGTAATAATAACAGGGATAATACATGTAACGACGACACGATTAATATTTCAAATACGTAATTGTCATCGACACCGCAGTCTTATAACTTATCACCATATTTATCAGGCAGGAAGAAGGTTGCAGTGTATAGTGAACGGTGGGTTGGAAAATCATGCGCATCCATAGCCCGATATTACATTTTGTTCCACCTGAAAATCTCATAAATCGTAATGATCATCATTTTATGTACAATTTATACGTTTTTGACGTTTCGCGTTCATTCGCGAATATGCAATTTACGCCTGAATCACAACCAGCAGAACACGCGTGTCGCACTAATCCCATTCATTCGTACTTGTTAATAATAATGATAATGATAATAATAATATAATATAATGAACCATTATATAATCAATAATTACGCTGTCAATAACATTATGCCTTCTCCGTATGCTCTCTATATAATATGCTGATTCCTTAAAACCCCATAAGTTTAACCTTTTTTCTTGTTGTTTATTTTTCCTTTTTTTTGTTGCTGTTGTTGTTGAGAAAACCGTTAGGTTTACTTTCTTACTCCAAATTCGGCAGCATCGTCACCAGTGATGTCTCCGTACTGCCAAATCAGACGATGATTCTTTTTCGCGTCGTCCACGGCTGCTTTGTATTCGGCGTGCTGCAAATTAGGTTTTATTTAAATTCAAGAGTGAATTCGGCAAAATTGAATGGATATTTGGATTAAAATTTTTGAGCTACTCACCAACTTGCTGGAGCTTCTTCTCTCCTTCTTTTCAACGAGAAGATAACCTTCCGTCACGAGAGCCTTTACGAGATCGTCTTTCGTTGAGGCGTCTATTAATGTTGCAGCGGGAATGCCATTTACCTTGTATTCGACATTCAATAGCAAAGTCTTGTCTTCGAGATCTTCTTGAAGAGCTGTTAGTGCAGCCTTCTTATCATCATTCTGGAATTTAAGGGGATTATGAGCTTTGAAGTTCTTTTTATAAAGCAAAAAAGCGATGCGATTTTTCAATTCACTCTTATATTATATTAAGTAATAATATGATGGTTTAAAAAACAAAAGAATTATAGTATATTTAACTTATTAAACATGTTGTAAGGTAAAAAAAACTTGTAATATTGCTTCCTCATTAATTTTGACCTTTCGCGGAGCCAGAAATGATGTTAAACAACTTTGGCTTACGAATAAAGAAAGTTTGTGAAAGATAAAAATAACTCGAGATTTGATAAACTCAAAAAATTAATACAGAATATCTGGCACCTAAAAAAATGTAAAATTTTATTAAATTTTTTAGGCTTCATCAACTTTTTCCTTATTTTTGTAAAATTTATCATTTAATGTTTGTCTACATAGAACATTTCAGTCCGACATCTTTGAATCTGCATGAATCAGACCGCGAATAGTTTCCAAAAAATTGATTTAAAAATCCATAAATTTCGAACTCATTGATTCACATTAAATTCAATCTCAAGCCGTGTGTACCAAAGTTGAATTTAATATTTAAAAGACTGCAGGAACTGGATTCTTAATATCAAAAGATGTCGACTTACGAATGCTTAAGTGTGCGGAAATGAAAATCACTAAACAATTTTCTTTTCCACGTAAACAAAGCTTCGTTTACGAGGCATAAAGAAAAATAATAAATAACCAATAATAGAAAAATAGTAATCATTGTATGATTTTTTTCATCAACGTCGTAAAATATTGTACAAAAAAATAATTAGCATGAAATTATTATCGTGAAATGAAAAGTAATGGTTTTATTGAAACTCTAAATTGTACTTACGTCTTCCGGGAGTTCGACGAATGCAAGAACGTGTTCGTGAGCATATGGCTTGTCAGTTGCGAATTCAGCAGGCAGAGGAGCGATTCTTGTGATGTTTATCGTCTCTCGGTTTCCGTAGTCAATATACAAGACACTGACATTACTGCCTGCGCTGATTCTCTCGACTTTAGCGCGATACCATTGATCATCACCAGTGAATTTGGCAGCAACAAGTTCGCCCCTCTTAGGATTGTAAGCTCCTGGTAACGGAGGATTTTCTTCGAGCGATTGACGCAACCTTGCGAGGAGTCCTTCAACCATGCTACGCTGATCAACGTACTGTGCGTAGAAGTGAAGAGCCTCGGTGATCTCGGAAACGACAACTTCTTGATAGTTGACCTTGCGCTCGGTAACTTCCTTCTCTTCTTCGATTCTCTCCGTCTCAGCCTCAACCTCTACTCTATGCTCCCAAATCTGTAATAGTGTGGAAAATAATTAGCTATGATAATAACAATGGTAATGTTAGTAACTGAGTTTCCACCGGAGATGGACGTAATTGCTCTCTAATTGTTACTGAGAAATTTCTTGACTTTTCCAAGTGTTCTCGATGAATATTGAAAATTATCTGAATCCACTAATATGCAGAAAAAGATGTCTAACGTATTTACGTTTTGTTGTTGTTTATAGTGTAAATATATTATAACGCAGGTATTTGGAAAATTTACAACATCTCCTGACTTTTTGGAAAATGCACGAATTTCCCTGACGATACGGAAACGATACAAAATTCTCTGACTAAAAAATTTGAATATTCACAAAATTCCGTGACTGTAAAAAACCCTAATTTCTTTCCTATTTTTCCTAGGCGTAGCAACTATAACAAAACTAGTAATAAAATAACCAAATAAAATGGTGTAGGCGAAATCGCGTCAACAATTGGACAATCTGCAAGCCATTTTTGCAAATATTGCCTTACAGTGCATCAAAGTAAAATTTCAGCAACAGTTGTCATAAGATTCATAACTAAATTATCAAATTTCTACTATATTCAACAGAAAAATGATCATTGTTGTACAATAATATAATAATTATGCTCTGTTATCACAATTTATGTCAATAAATGCGGACGCATCAATCGTTCGCAAAAATTTCTTGTCGAAAAGTTCTCCAACTTTTACTATTTCGGTAAATAGAAATTTCAATCAGAGTTGTAAATCCCCATTAATTCATGAGATATAGTTTACAGTACAATTTGTTTTGTAATTATGATTTCATAATAATAATATGTAGTGATTATAAAATAGAGTTTGAATACCATTTGAATACCTGAAAAAAATACTAATTTTCACTTTAATATTGCAAGAAATAGTGGAAAAAATAAGTAATGCATTACTTTCTTAAAGCATTACTTTTTTTTCCATTTTTTCAAAAGGATTACCGTGAATTTTTATTGAAAAATAATAATTTTTGCAGCCATTCCAAAGTTTAATCATCGTATTACAATCGCTACATGTTATTATTATAAAATCATAATTATAGAGCTGACTGTATCATCATCATTATTTCTATAAGTATTAGGCATTTACAACTCTGATTTCAATGGAAATTTAGTAAGCAATGATATAATTTAAGCGGAAAAACTTACGTTGAGTTTCTGCGCCTTGGCACGTTCTTCCGCTGCCTTGAGGAGCTTAAGGTACTCGGCGTTGTCGGTAAAGGTGGAAACTTCAGCAAGACCTTCCTCGACAAGGGCAACAGCCATGTTGATACCATCGACGAAGAGCCAGCCAATGAAACCGCTGCCTTTTGATTCCATCGTTTCGACCTGAATTTCAACGTCTCTCTGGAAAGTGTGTTCCTTCATAAATTCGTAAGCTTCCTCGCCGAATTTTTCTCCTTCGATGGTGCCACCGCCTCCGCCGGGCGTGGGTCTCGATCTTCGCGGGGCTTTGACGCCAGCGAGGAGCAAAGTTATCAGGCAATTTTCCTTTGGCAGGAAGAGCTTAAGGCGAGAACCGCTAGTCACGAATTCTACGACTCCCTTTGTACCACGAGCTCTTTTCAATGCGGACATGTGGTACTTTGCTTTGATCGGATCGTTGGAAAGATCCATTATTCTTTGCGGAGGAGTGTCTTTCTTGGCGTGAAGACCGTGCTGTGATTTTTCGGCTTTGTTCTCGGCTGCCAGTAACTCGTTGTAGTGAGACGAACGCTGATCGTCGTTTTGTCTGTATCTCACGACTGTCGCCAAACCCTTGGACACCATTGCCTCGGCGATATTTCTGTAGAACACAAATTTAATTAGAATTTTAATAGTGATTTAGGATATAAATACGCCCGTTTACGTGCATTAATGAGAGTAACGTTAAGAGCAGCGTTTGAATATAAATAAGTGAATAATTTTACAAATGTTTAGAAGTTTTGGTTTCAAAGTGATAACCAACAAAATTTATACACCTGGACGTCTAGAAAATATAAAATATATACATTTTTTAATACTTTTTGGCAAAACAAATCCAGGGCTTCATAAAAATGTTTATAAATTCTAATATTAATGGCGTAGCAATTCCCACTTGCGCTTGCTTTCTTCACAACTAATCAAGCTTCTAAATGCCACGTGGTATATTCGGATTCGTCGAATTTTTAATTTTACGCAATTTTTTTTAAAGGAGAACAAAATCGGAAGAGATCTGAAATTTTTTAATTATTAACGAAGATACGGCAGATTTGTATCAGCGAACAGTTTCCAATCAGGTAGGCTTTTAAAATGCGGTAAAAGCTGAATCCAAGATCTTAATACTATACTAAAACTATAAAAGCTCTGCAGCGCACAGAGTTTTCCGGGTCTTAGTACATCACTTTGAACCATAAACTAAAATATTTGCGAAATTTTTCACACATTGATCTTAAAAATATCTTAAAACTCTCCGTATTCACAATGCATTGATGCTTTACTCTTTGGTTCATCATTAGCCGTTCATAAATGAACAATAACTCGTAACCATTGCATTTTCTATGTGCATTCTCATCGAACTAATTACGGAACAAACCTATCACCAGAATGTTACATAATGGCAATTCCGCAGCAGTGTTTATCGACTTTTTTTTGTTCTGCAATGTCGATATTTCTTCGTCAACTTAATGTCTATATTACTATGAGTGCGACGACTTAGATGTTAATTTTATTAAATTATTGTATGTAAATGTTTGTACTTCTGCTGTTCTGCTCGTATGCCAAATTATACTGTTATCAAAGGGCTTGTCCCGTCTATTATCTAATAAATAAATTTAAGAAAATAAATAAATTTTAGACTCACACTTTTCCGACGGTAACGGTGCAGCAGACCTTTTCGGGATAAGTATCCTTGGCAGGTTGGATATAATCCTCAACGACCTTGACCTGCTTCCTGATGAGTTTCTTCCTGAGGAACTCGCGAGCTTCGTACATATGCGGAATGTCATAGAGAGGACGGAAATCTTTTGGTCTCGGTGCGTTCTTGTCCTCCGAAGGTTTCTTCTCCCTCATTGGAGGTCTGATGCTGCTCAAGAAAATCTTTTTCCTTTCGCCGGTCTGAGTTCTGATGAATATCGCATCAGCGCTGGCAATTTCAACGACAGTTCCGGTGTATTCAACCTGAGGGCCAGCGGGAATCCAATGCTTCCATCTGCGTAATCTTTTATCCTTGGCAGCTTTCTCGGCCATATAAAGCTTGTCAACGCCGGACTTGATATAATTCATCGACCAATCGACGCATCGTGCGAATCCTTCTTTCAGCAGGAATTCAGCAATGTTACCTGGTTTTTGATAAAGCGATCAAAAAGACCATTAGTATTTATTTTTTAATTTAGACAGTTCGAGATATTTGTAATATGGCGTTATTTTTAAACAAATTGAAAATTCCCATTGCTTATGATTCAACGGGTATTATTAATGATAATAGCTGTTGAACGATCTAAAATATGATTCATTGTAGTTTTGCTTACAGCATAAAGTATATTAAATTTCACTACAAATACAGACGAAATTGTTAATTTTGAAGAATAAAAATTCTAAAACTGTAGTCATTTTTCCAAAATCGAATTCAGCAATTCGTTGATAGTGAGCTACTTCTGAGGAAATTTTAAGCTACGTACATTAATATTTACAGACGTTAGAGCGATTACACTTATTTTTTCAGTAGTTGCAAATATTGCAAAATTTGAATCCGAAATCCCGCTCCATTTCGAAGTCGACAAAAGGTTTCCAATTCGACAAGATTTTTTTTTAATTTTATGATTTGGTTTAATTTGTTAGGGAACTTGATATGTTATGTGTTCTCTTTAACCGTTCCACAAATATTAGCATTTATAATACCTTTTGAAGCTGATTAATGAATATTTTTTATATTTTGTTAAAAAATATTCATTCTCTAAATCGTCCTCTTAAATCTTAGGCCCAAGATAGACACCATTTTTTGAAAAACCATTTCGTATGGTAATTTTACGTGCCTCATTAAAATATTTAAAAAATATATATTGACTACTTTTAAAAATTAATTACCTTTTGGGTGAATAATGCTGCCGACAAAGTTGTTGTTGTTGGCTGATTCGAGGATAACTTGTACGTCTCTTTGCAAAAGACGCGCCTCGACAAAGTACTGTGCTTCCTTTGCATACTCTTCATCAGGTTCGCCTGGAGAAGAGTCCATCTTTATCTGAGGGCATCGAATTCCAGAGATCATCAGAGTAATATGATAAAAGTCAGGAAGTAGCAGAGCCTTCACGGTCGAGCCATCTCGGACGTGTTCGATCACAGCCTTTACTGGCTTTCCTCCGTATTTGTCGACGAGAACACGCGGAGTTTCCACGGTCCACTTGACGTCCCGAATTTTCTCCGATAATGGTGCACCTGACCATTTTCCTTTGCCTGCAGATTTTGCGGCATCTTCCAATTCCTGAAGTCGTAACAATGCTGGACTGGGATTACGGATTGAATCCCTTTTCACCGTTGCCAGACCCTCCGAGACCAGCGATTCGGCCACATTTTCTCCGGATGTGTCTGCAAGTATCACACGAAAAAAAACATTTTTTAGCATGTACGTCACATGAAAATCTCTTTTACTAAAAATAACTCGAGATTTGGTAAACTCAAAAAATTAATACGAAATATCTGGCACCTAAAAAAAAGTAAAATTTTATTAAATTTTTTAGGCTTGACCAAATTTTTCTTTATTTTTGTAAAATTCATCATTTAATGTTTGTCTACATACATAGAAAATTTGAGTCCGATATCTATGAATCTGCATGAATCAGGCCGCGAATAGAAAGTTTTCAAAAAATTGATTTAAAAATCCATAAATTTCGAACTCATTGATTCACATTAAATTTAATCTTAAGCCGTGTTTAGTAGTGTACCAAATTTGAATTTAATATTTAAAAGACTACAGGAACTGGATTCTTGATATCAAAAGATGTTGACTTAAGAATGCTTATGTATGCGGAAATGAAATTCACCAAAGAATTTTCTTTTGCGCGTAAACAAAGCATGTGATCACACGAAAATCTCTTTTACTAAAAATTTAAAAAAGGATGCAAATTAGAATCTTGCTCATTGCTTCCTCATTATATTTCGCTTTTTACAAAGCAACCTCTAAGAGGAAGTATGGTAATTGATTTTGGCTTCCTCATAGAGGAAGCTTTGTAAAAAGCAAAATATAATGAGGAAGCAATGTGCAAGGCTCTACTTTGCATCCTTGTTTTAAATAAATAAATAAGCGCACACTTCCGCTTTGTGAAAATATAATACGAACGAACAGTCCGGAATCTCTCTCGAATACTCTATCTTTTTTTGTTTTTCTTTTTGTAGAACACAATAGAAACCGGTGTTTTCCGAAATTTCATTGGAAGCAAGGATATGGCTATTTTATACGACATAAATCGTTACTTTTCGCAATATAGACTGTACAACGTCGCTATGAAAATATGGTATAGTTCAACATTTTTGGGCTATATCTGACGTATTTTTCTGTTAATCATGAATCTGGCACTCATTTAACTCCCAGCTCGATATTTAATACCAAAATTGAAAAAAAAAATCAAAAAATTTAAAAAATCAAAATTTCATAAAATTTTATCGTTCCAACCGATCTTAACCAAATTTAATAGGGATTACCGGTGTATGAAAGCTCACATACATACCAATTTTGAGCTTAATATCTCGAAAATTAAAAGAGTTATCGCGTTAATAGACATTTTGGAAAATTTCAAAACCGCGTAAAAAGTTACCGAACATGGGGATTTTAACAAAAATTGGTATGAACGATGAGGATTGACCCCTCTATCTATGGTGTAAATTTCAGCTCTATATCTCGAGGCGTTCCCGAGTTATAAAGGTTTACATTTTTTTAGCGTGTAACATACATACACACACACACATACAGAGATAGACATTTTTTCTAAATCACTGTTCTCGACGTTTTGGACCATTCCGAGTGTACTGACATGAAAATCTCGAAAAAAAAAATATCACGAAAACAAAGCTTCCTCTATGAGGAAGCCAAAACAGGTATTCTAGCTTGTTTTTCAAATGACACAAAACTCAAAGTGATAGATCACATTTCTATGTGGGAAAATGATTCATTTTTGTTTAATAAAACGTTCCTAAATCTTCTGACCAATATTGTTAGTGGTTTTTACAAAGTGAATAAAGCCTCATTGCAGAATTGATAAACAAATGAAGTTAGGTAATAATCAGATTATTAGAAATCTGAAGAGGATATAAAAATTACTATCCAAGTTGACAATGAAATAAAACTAAATATGGATTCGAAATTCTGTAAAAAAAAAAATACCTTTTCCAAGCCAAACAGAGCCATATGTTCTGGTTGTATTGACAGATTTTTCCTCGGCAAATGTTACTGCTTGGTCGATCAGCTTTTTCCTCAGGAATTCTCTGGCCTCCCAAGCATAAGGTTCATCCCTGGTTTCATCAGAGCTGAAAAAATGAATAATGTATAAACAAGAAAATCAAAGTGTAATTGCCAAATGTCAACAATTATTTGTGTAATACTCATACAATTTCAAAACGCCAACTCTGATAATTTTGCTTACTTTGAATTTCCTCTGCGTCCCAATTTTGGAGCATTGACATTGGAGAGACTGATAGTCTTCTCAGCTGGAGGTCCATTTAATTTTGGTGCACCTTTTATCGTGATCGTATCTCCAGAGACGATCTATCAATAATAAAACATCAAAGAAGATTAACATTAACCAAAACAAACAATAATTTATTAGGTCCAAAAATAAAGTGGAAATTCTAAATCATATATGTTACCAATTAATAATAGTACTGATAATAATAATAATAATAATAGTTCTTTTGACTGAATTATAAAACAAACAATTGGACAGATTATTCAAAACAAAATGTAAATTCAAAATCACATCGGTTATTATATCAATAATAACAATAACTATTTACAAAATTTCTCCTTTAATGCATAAAATGATGATGATGATGATAAAGGCCCAAAAACACAATAAAACACAGACAAAAAAAACAACAAAAAATATAAACAACTTTTCCTAATAACAAACTCGTTTATTTTTCAAATACTATGAAACAGAATAATTAATTACTAATAATTTGTTGTGAATGAAAAGTAGAGGTAAAAAAAAAATTTAATGCCAATGACCATATGCTCCAAAAAACCTAGTAAAAATGTGCTCCAAAATGTTTTCATGCCCGATTAAAATTTCATCAAATTTTTCCGAAACCCTCAAAATATATTTTTTTTCATTCCAACATGCGGAAAGTATCGCCGCGCTGCTTCTCCAAACATACCAGCGATTTGCGAGGTGCCGCCCGCCCGTAAATTTCGCAATCGCATTATCCACGATAGTTAATCGTAACAGCGTCGCGATGCACGATTTAAAAAAAATTCGTATTGATATTCTTTTAGCAGATAATTTCGTACCGAATGTACAGAATATGCGGAGCAAAGCATATGCGGTACGAGAATGAAAATGAACGAGCAACGATATCTCCAACCGCCGCGCCAGCTGGCCTCGGGCATCGATATTTAATTATTAGCAATTGTCGTTAATATGATTAAGAGGGTGAATTTGAGGAAATCCAAACGATGCTCTGTGAGTTAAAGGATAAGAGTGGAAGAGAAATTTGGTGATTTATCAACGACTTACCAGCTTTACGGTGCCGTGTTTCAAATCGACAGGCTGCTGCTGCTGCTGCTGTTGCGGCTGCGGCTGCGGCGTGCTCATGATGTGTGCTATATGATTTTTTGTATGTCCAACAACACACGAGTATTATATTTGGATGAAAAGGTGTATTAAATGGTGAACGATATAGTGACTGTTGTTAAGTGATGTTGTCTGTCGACCTCGTAGCACGTTTGGTAAGTTTAAACTGCGGCGGCTAAGGCTACACGACTCAACAATTAATCGGCATGGTTCAACTGCTCGTCGGGTTGTCGATTTACGTTTACCACGTATGAGGTTCGGAGTCGGCACGAGCGCGATCTACGTACGGACATAACTGAAACTTTCGTTTGGCCACGATGGTGATGTGGCAACACGCGACACTCCACCGAGTCGACCGCCACGCGCTCTACCCTCCGGTTAATCCAGTATCGCGAACCAGCCCGCGTCCATCCATCCAAACCAGTATCCACGTCGGTGTTCGCTTTGGCGGATGAGACGGTGTTGAAATAGACGATCGAATTTTTTACGAGCTTGATTGATTCGATATATCGACGTGCTTTATATATGTCAAAAATATATACATTCTTCTTTTTCTTCTTTTGTAGAAAGTTCATGATTGACAAATAGGAAATTCATTGTTAGCGAATTATTCGTGCTCTCATTGGTCGGCGGTGTCGTCGTCAGAAACACTGGGATCGGGACCAAGTTTATTATATGTTGAATTTTTTGTTTATGTCCAATTATACTGCTAACCGTCGTATATATATATGTATATATATGTGTATAGTATATATGTTTAGTTATTTATTTTTCAATTTTTTTTTATGCTACTTTAACAAGAGTTTGTCAATTTGTTGAATAATAATGTTAAGGTGGAACAATTCTTTCAATTAAAAAATAAATTTTGAAGCATTTCAAAATATCATGGGTTATTTAAAAAAAAATTGGGTTGATTATGGGCTTGAGTATTTAATAGACGATATCGAATATTCAGATTGTGAACTAAAATTTAATAAGTTGTGATAACTTATGTTTCAACGAGTATTATTGATGATAATATTCTTCTGTAGAAAGTTCACATGATTAACAAATAGGAAATTGATTGTTAGCGATTTATTCGTGCTCTGATTGGTCGGCAGTGTCGTTAGAAACACTGGGAACGGGATCAAGTTTATATACTGGATTTTACAGCATTTTGAAAATTTTGAAATTATCATTTTCACGCTATAACTTTCGCAATTTAAGAGATATCGGGCTGAAATTTTGTACACAAAAGGACTGCCATTAAAACATGATGTGTACCAAATTTGGCGAGAATCGATGGGGTGGTTGAAATTTAATTGCGATTTCAATTTTTTTTAAAATGTCTTCAAAGACTTCATCTCCTGTAAATTCTGAGATATCCGACTGCAATTTTCGACATAATTTCACGATTATTGATTGTTAATGATGAATTTAGTCAAAGGAACTATCGATATGTCGGTAAACTTCGATTTTGGTGAAGAAGAAAAAAAATGCCCTCATAAGAAAAAAATTTGAAATTTTTCACAGATTTATTTTAAATTTTGTTCACATACTATCATCGAAAAAAATTTGAATACAAATTTGACGCAGATCTGTCCAGCCGTTCAAATTTTATGGTATTTTGATTTTTTCGAAAAATCTCATTCTCGCGCTAGCTCGTGCAAATTACGAGATACCGGGTTCTAATTTGGTCCACATATGGACTATTATGGTACAAGGTTTTAGTACAAATTTGAGAAAAATCGGTTACACGGTTAAAATTCTTTCGATACTTTGAATTTTTAGAAAAATGTCTAGAGCATAAACAAGCCTGCAAAGTAGAACTTTGCAAATTGCTTCCTCATTATTTTTCGCTTTTTACAAAGCTTCCTCTATGAGGAAGCTCAAGTCGATTGACACGTTCCTCATAGAGGTGCCTTTGTAAAAAGCGAAAAATAATGAGGAAGCAATTTGCAAAGTTCTACTTTCAAAAATTTACTTATGCACTTTATGGTATTTGTTTATCCTTCATTATACTTTAACAAGAGTTTGTCAATTTATTGAATAATAATGTTAAGGTGGACAAATTATTCAATTAAAAATAAAATTTTGGAGCATTTCAAAATATCATGGGTTATTTAAAAAAAAATTGGATTGATTATGAGCTTGAGTATTTAAAACACGATACCGAATATTCATAGATTGTAAAGTAAAATTTTAAAAATGTTCATTACTTATGCTTCGACGAGTATTATTGATGATAATATTTTAAGGCAGGTTTCATGTTGTTGCGCAATGTGGCGGCGTTGAAATATGTACGATCTAATTTTTGGCGTCCTTGATAGATTCGATACATCGACGTCAGATTCGATATATATGTTGTGTATACATTATATATTTGCTTATTTATGGATTTATTTATTCACTTAACCATTATTATGGTATATTCTTATGCCGAGATTTTTTTTCAAGATATTGCCAGTTTATTGAATAATAATAATCTTAAAGGTGACAATTTTTTAAATAAAATATAAATCATTTGTAGCACCTGAAAATATTGTGTACAATGTATTAAAAAAATCGGTATAAAACACTTGATCATTTGAACGGCGCGACCAAATACTGAAAGATTGTGAAAAGAAAATAGAAATAATGTTTATAAATTATGTTTGGAGTACTATTGATGACAACAGTAAACGTGGAACAATAAACGTTAAACTATTCAAAGTTTTCATTTGCCAGTAATTGAAAACAGATCTTGAACCTCTCGTTAAACCCTCATTAAAATCCTATTAAAACCGAAACCTCTTATCGATTTTCCTCATAATTATAACAGCTTCGAAAGTTCAGTTGTTTCTGTACAGATTTTAGCCACGCAGACCAGTAATGTCACTAATTACTTTCGCGAAAGTATTACTTGTTTATTGGATTAACGAAAGTACTAGTCGTTAAGTGGATAACCGAAAGAAAAAAACATTAAAAACCCATTTTTAGATATAACGACCACATTGTTTTATATCCTATTTTGTAATTATTAGTACCAAAAAAAACTAAAGCGACTTAAATATTGCAGTGAATTAATTAGATATTTATATAATTAATTAATTCGATAAAAAGAGGAGTCCGCAAATTATTAAGCAAACCAATACAATATTTGATAGCAAAAACCGAAAAAAAGTTTAGGTTCAAAATATTGAATATTTGATGGATTCCAGACTTTTCTTTCTCTCAATTTATGTATATTTGCTTTGTAATCTCCATTCAAAGTCCTTAATTCATATATTTAAGCAAAACAGATTAGTTTGTTGCATTTTTTTACGTTGCCTCGGGTTCGGCGCAGCTGGAATCGACTACGAAAAACAAATACAAGTGTCGAAGCGCCTTTTTTATCATTTTCTTATCGTTTATTTCTATATGTATAAATATACATACAGCAGTCAATGTTGATAGAGTAAAGTTACAATGTATTATATACAGATTGAATATATTGTTTCAATTGATTTGCCCGCTGAGAAATACATTTCGATAAAAAATTATCTTCGGGACTGCTGTAAACTTGTTGAATGGCGTACGTCGAGTGAGCGGGCGAACGGGCGACGCTAATGAACTTGAGATTTATCGAGAAAATAATATTGACCAAGTGCGGGAGAACGAACAAGAACACACGCGGGGTGATGTTTTATTCCTCGATGAGGAACACGCGATAAACGGAATCTTTTCACCTCTATCTGTAGACACATCCGCTAACACAATATTCAATCTGGCAAAATGATGTCTTAAACATGCTATGAACATTCGGAAATACAACACTGTCAGGGTTAATTAATCATCATCAAATTCATCATTGTGCAAATGAAGGTGGAACTCGTTGGAGTTTAACTGACGCGGCAGAGTCTCTCTCTCTCTTTTTTTATCTCTATCAATAATCCGGGACAGAGTCGTAGTTGTTGTAGGGGGGCTGGTCGGGTCGACCCTCGGGAATTCTATATTTTTCTTCGACTTGGTCGTTGTCATCTTCGTACTTGACGTTTGCGAAGTACGACGTCGAGGTCGAGAAGGTGTTGTTGTAGTCTGGATAATCTGAGAAAATACGTTAAGACACAAAGATAAAAAATGCATATTTTATACTTTGAATGAATCTTAATTTATTCATATAATGGAAATTTGCAAACCACAACTCGAAAAATAATCCGTAATTCTTGAACAATTGTTATCTGGGATTCCCTATATTCTTCAAAAACGCTTTACAATTAGACTCTTTAGATATTTTAAAGCGTTAACGGTTTAATAATAGTGTTTATCAAGTCGTTTTTTCTATTGATCAACAACAGGCTGTCATTTTTTAACAATTAACACTATCAAATATTTAGATGAGTCATTTGTAGAACAAATTTCAAGAAAAACAATAAGCCATTCAGTATCAGAATCGATATTCAATTACGGATTATTCTTAGAAAAAAAGATAATGAAAGCGTAGTGTTCAAGAAATTAACACTGATTAGTTAATTTTTTTTTGCAACTCTGTAACTTTAAGAATTGGCGTACAAAAATTTAGAAATTACTTAAATTGTCAACCTCCTTAAAAACGTTTAAATACGAAAAGCTAACTACCGTGAAATTTAATTTTTACAACCATACAATAAGCGAAACAATAAATAAAATTAATTGACTAACCGCAGAAAAAGATCAAATAAAAATAAATTTCAAAAATAAAAATTTACGATCGGATGAAAATAAAAAAATATATAAAGACGGAAATTGTAGTGGTAAATTGTAGACGTAAAAAAATTACCATCGAGGGGTTCTTCCTTGATTCGAATTTCCTTGGTGTCTTCGTCAGCGCGATCACCACGATCTTTACGATCGCGACGCTCGCGATCACGATCGCGCTTGTCCCTCTTACGTTCTCTATCGCGATCTCCTCTTTCGTTACTCCTGGAGCGCCTACGTTTGCGATCCCTATCGCGATCGCGATCTCGATCTCTACGTTCCCGAGGTCGTTCCTCTCTCTGAATTTCCTCGATCTCGGGATCCGGGCCTCGATCGCGACTGCGTCTTCGCTTGCGGTCTCTTGACCTACTGCGGCTTCGGCGCTTACGATCTCTCGATCTTCTGCGTTCTCTGTCGACACGATCTCGATCCCTGTGAGATAATTAAATTAAATTAAATTAAATATACGAAGAAAAATAATCTTGGGCACGAATCATGAAACGGCAAATCCTACTACTTCCTATACTTTATTTTTTTAAAATAAGAGTATCGTTTATTATCTTTTTTATAATAGTGTTTATATATATTTAGAAAATGTTGATTTTAAAGACTTAAATTAAAAATAAACACCAACACGAAAATTTTGAAGAAGGAAAAAATCGACACATCATTTTTTCCTCATTCTGGGTTTATTATAATAATGCTTTATTGTAGTAAATGTATCATGGAAAATGAACTTATTTTCTGTATTGCATCTATATTTAAAAAATGCTACTTTATTCAACCTTTTGACGACCAAACCTCTTGTAAAATGAAACAAAAAAAAGTTCTTGAATGTTGAATACTTTTAGTAGACTATTAGAAAATTCATTTTTTTAAATTTTACGTTTAAATGCGTTTTTTTTTCATGAAACTAAAATATAGGATGCATTCCTAACGAAATTGCACAGTTCGTCCAACCATCTCAGACATTTTTTTTACTAAAAATAAGAAATATTTGGGTAGCAATTAAAGGGTTATTAAATTCACTTCATTGGACGAATTGATCATTGTATCAATTGTCCAAAGGCTTATTGCTCTGTTTTAATCCTGTGTCTCAGGATTAAAACAGAGATGGAAATCTCTAATATTGTCAAAAATCAATTTGACGGTACAATTGGCTTCGTAATTATGATTTCATAATAATAATATGCAGAAATTATAATATGATGTGTGAACTTTTGAACAGCTACAAAAAATATTCATTTCCCACGAAATTTGATCATAATATTGTTGTAAAAATGCAGAAATACTGTTTTATCATACAATTTTATAATCGCTACATGCTATTATTAAATTATTGTTATTCATAATGACCAAAAAAAAGTACGATAAATTAAATTTCTTAAAGAAATGGGAATTTAGAATTCTGATTTCAAAAAACAGTAAAAAAAAAATTGAAAAAGATTTACTTACCGGTCTCTGTCGAGGCCACGACCCGACGCCTCCCTCTCACGTTCCAGTCGGTACCGTTCGCGTTCACGCTCATTGTCCTCTCTACCGGAGTGTTTAATATTGACATCAGGACCTCCTCGTCGTGTTCCTCCCAAGCCGCCACCCAGCCTTCGCGGTAGCCATCCCTTGACCGTTCTTGCACGTTCCACGTCGACCAATACTCTTCGACCATCTATTTTCTTACCATCCGCATGTTTATACGCAGCTAGAATTACCGAATTTCCAAATATAGTTCTATTTTGTACGGCACACGAAATACCTACAATCGGGTTTAGGGTCATTGAGTTCAGCTAGAGTAATAGTAGTAGTAGGTAGTAAGTAAATAGTATGTAAGTAAGTCGTGTTCAGATGCGCTCAACATTGCAATCAAATTAATCTCAATATAGCAATTATGTTGAAAGTTATTCAGCTAATAAAAAAAAAATGTGTCTCGCGTAATTTGAAACGAGCTCTGCTTTCTCCTTCCAAATAGAATAAATTTGTCTCTTTTAGACGATAAAACTGTTTCTCAAACCTCCTATCTGCTCCTTATCTCACTGTGTTTTCAAGTCATCTTACCCAATGACTGTTTGTTTTGTAAAAATTAGTTTGCATGACACGTACGCTTCGATATGTCGAAAAAAGAAAAAAAAATGCATCTCAACTGAATTTCCTCGCTGACAATACGCAACAACACGTTTAATTTTATTCCAGGAAAATGTTGAGACGCTTTTTGAAGCATAAAAGAGCAGCGGAAGCGATGAAGGTGTGAAAGCGCGCGCGTTTGCGTCCTCCTGTGTCTGATAGGGATAATATGTATTGATTGATTCGGTAGATTGGATAAACCTTTTGCTTACTCTTAAGGTTTTGGTTGTTGTTGAAAATTGTAGGCGAGGGTGAACGGCGATATTTATAATTATTATTATTACCCGATATAAGCCCCGACATTTTGCTAAAAGAAAATTAAACGGCTATTCGTTTGCCGGCGACATTTTGTTGATAAACGTTTGAGTTTCAAGTGCTGCAGACTCATCGGTAGGTACATGGCTTAAACTCTAGTATTGCTTAATATTTATATTCGAAAAGATGTATATAGCAGATACAAAAAATACCTACCGCGGCTACTTACGTATGGAAGTTAACACAAAGCTAGGTACTTTTTAATTCGTGAAATGAACTTGTAAGTGACACGCGGGGATAGAGTAGGCCAGCGCGTACGCGCACGCTATTCATTGGAAAGGTGCCCAGTCTTCGTACGTTCGCTCGCAATCTCCGAAGCGGTTTACATTCGTTTTTTACCTGGTGCGCTTTGTTTTTATTAATATTTACTTACAACCAGACCGTGCGCAATTTAAACTCTTTATCTAGATTAAATTTACACTTGACTCTAACAGTACATTAAAGTTAATTCTCCTCGGGCAACGTTCTTCACTTTTATCTATGTCAAAATTACATTTTCTCACAGATTCATCCTTCCCATATACACATTTAATAGCAGTTCTCTGTACAGACTCGGAATGAGTTTTTACGACGCGAATACGCGATGGTCGATGAAAAATCTGCCTGAATTATTAATTAGGATTCTACATCGAAATTTTAATGTTTCAATTGAATTTTCGTTTTTTATAACTTCTTTTCTTAAAACAAATTTTCTTCTTTTTTTTTCCGTATAGAAAAAACTTTGTTTTCATGAATTTTTATAGTTTTTTTTTTGTCATGAAGGGACTAAAATTTACACCAGCATAATTCATAAACTAGTCGACCGAATCAGCTCAGATTTTAATGATATGTGCAGTGTTGTTTGATGTTTCTTTGATATACCTTTTTTTAAAACCGCTTCAGGCATTTTGATTTTATATGCTTTTAAGACTTCAAAAATTGTCTGTTATCAGTTTAACTCAAAGAAATACCGCTATGGCGACGTTTGATATTAAATATGAGAAAAATCGGCAAAGTAGTTAAGATTTTGCAGAAATTGGTATTTACATAATTTTTTAAAAAATAGCATAATTCGAGACTATATCAAGCAATTGATCTAAAATTGTGCATAAAACATGAACGAAATGTATCGATGTGTGATACTCAATTTAGTAAAAAATAAGAAAAGAAAAGTTCATGCTGTGTAGAATCTTTCCTCCTTTTTCGTCTTATTATTATTTTTTTTTTTTTTTGCATTTTCCCCCGCTTATCAAGTCTTCGATGTGTCTTATAGCGAGTCGGCTCGGCTTTCCGTACAGTATTATTTAAATATTTGTCATCCGAAGCATTTCTGTCGCGAGCCAGTCCTCCCCAGAGTGCGGCCGCATCCGACTTTCCCCTCTATATCGCATTCGCCATAGCATTTCTGCTATGGGCATAGGAAAACTGCGGAAAACCTATGCCGATATAGCAGGTCTCGAGTTCGCCTCCCGGCACCGGAGCTACGTCACGTTTCGTCGAGAACGTAAACACGGACTACAGCTGTATACATGTAACTCCCACAGGTAGAAATACCTGTGTGGGTTCCATGTATACACCTGGAGCTTCATCGCGTCCGTATTTATATTTTCGGCGAAAATCGACGGCACCGGGAATCAAACCCGCGACCAACCGATGCTCTGGACTAGAGGCCAGTACCCTAACCACTAGACCATCGCACCGGTTTCGTCTTATTAATAATGTTATTCTTATTCCGCATTTGCGTCCTGTTGTATGATGTAAAAGTGGTTAATTGTCGGTCATGAACAGAATAAGTAAATGAATATTTTAAGTCGCCTTTGAAACATTAACACTAAATTTCGATGTAGAGTTCTAACCGATTTCATGGACCGATATCGAAAAATTTAAGCCGCGGCGCAATTCACTCCCTGAGTGATAATCAATGATTTACTTAAAGTCCAGCGACCATCTCAGCTCATTCAATCGTCTAAATTTTACGAAAAAATCGGACAATGTAATGAGGGTGGTAATTAATAGACTCTAACAAACGTTGTTGTATGTTGGATCTTACCACACATACAAACCTATCTTTATCAGGCAGGTTCAGGGATTTTGCATGGAATAGTGAACGGCACTAGTTGCCGGCAGCGGCCACCACGCTGTACCAAGAACAAGACAAAAACTGCATTAATCAAGACAGCCAATATTGTGTGCGTGTTTTTTTTTTTTTTTTTTTTTTTTGTCGATTGTCTAGTTTACCATATTTTATGCATTTAGAGTATGATATTCCTGCATGGATGTATGGAGGGCGGCGGTAGCCCCTGTATCCCCCTGTCAATGAAAATTTGCGCCGTTTTTCTCTAACTATAATCCCCATCCCGGCCCCAATCGTTCCCATCCCATACCACCCCACCCCGCTATGGCTAGCCGTAAGTGACGCCAAGTAACACCAATTTCTTTAAGCTATAGGGCTCTCACATATCATTTGTCTCTTCTCTTCTTTCCTTTTTTTTTCGTATTCTAATTATTCCCATTTTACTTACAGTGCATATCCCTTTCGTGCTCGTACTCGATGAAAGCATACCCCCTTGGCTTCCCATTGATTGTATTGTGAATTACGACAATCTGAAATTAGGAAAACCGTAAATATAACAGGTTTCTGGAATTTTGGGATAAATTGTAATTAAGAGCCATAGTAGTTGTTTAAAATTAAACACAATTTTTTAAGGATTTTAGTAGTGTTTTGTATGTGGAAATGGATTATTTTTTTAAAATTGTTTAAGGCGGCTCTTTTATTACTTTTGTTTTATTCTAATGGGTCACATGAAATTATTGTGCATAATGGTTTTTAAGAAATTGCGTTCAATACAACAAGATTGTAAACTCCTATCTTTTTATTTAACAAACAGTTATTGTATAATCGACTTCAAGTTTTCTTTTTTTTTGC
This sequence comes from Ephialtes manifestator, assembly GCA_963970395.1. Taxonomy (NCBI): domain Eukaryota; kingdom Metazoa; phylum Arthropoda; class Insecta; order Hymenoptera; family Ichneumonidae; genus Ephialtes; species Ephialtes manifestator. The sequence continues at coordinate 20,083,416 of OZ019975.1, forward strand.
ACAAATTATCTTTTTATTCTTTTCATATATACTTTTTAATAATGGTTATAAATAAAAAAATCACAAAATATCACAAATGATAAACAAATATTTGAATATTTAGTCATGCAATAATTTTACATGAACAATTAATATAAAAATGGATTATTCTTGTAACAATTTCATAATTCATAGCAGAAAAATGAACAATACTTACTTTTTTAACAGGACCATAAACTTCGAATTCTCTTCTGAGCTTAGATTCTGATGTATCATAGTTCTGAAATAACAAAATATGTGTAATTTCTCAACTTATGATTGTTTAATGCATCAGACACAGGATTACTTACGATACGAGCGACAAATAGAGTTTTGAAAGGATCTGCAGTAACATTTGGGATTCCCGCTGGATCCCAAACTGCAATTTCCTGCTCAAGTTTGTAGGCAACTTGTTCGGCACGTTCGCGTCTTCTTCTCTCTAGACGCTCTTCGCGAGTTTCTACGCGTACTGGCGGTGGTGTATCTTTGGGATCCTATAGCAAAAAAATATAAACTTCGTATAATTTTAATTCTTATTAATAGACTTTGTTATGTTTTCCAAAGAGAAAACATAAAAATCGATGGATCTAAGTGATTATCTAAGAAGGGAGAAAATATTTAAAATTAGAGCATAACAGGAGTCACGTAATTTTTAATAAAGAAAATAAAGATCCATTACAAAATATGTGTAAATAAAACGTACTTCAAAGAATTGAAGAAATGCCCCGACGCCGAGATATCCACCATTCTTCTTTTCATGGGGGAGCTTGCTTGCTGGTGGTAGATACGGCACAGGGTCGCGTGGAGCGAAGAGTGCCAATAAATTTGGTGGCAAAAATTGCGTCATTGCGAGTTAGTGGATCAGCTATTACGTCCGATAAAACACCGTTTGATAGACCGCTCACGCGCGAAACATGACCCAATTCATTAAATGCAGCATTTTAACACGACACATGAAAAACACACACTTTACACAAAATGGTGTCTTCCGGCCTCTATGTTTCTCTGGCGACGCAGTGCTGCTACCTACAGCCGCCCCGCTGCATCGCTCATCCAACATGAAGGCAGTTTTCACGGGATTACATCGCTCTACCAGCTTAAAGATGGATTTGCACGAGATTATCTTGCATCCGGCATCCAATCACATCCGATTTTATCTAATGCGTACATTGCAATACGATTATTGGATATTAAATATCTATGACGAATGTACATCATTTCTTAGTGACGTCATTTGACACTCAAATTACCGATGCCTCCAATTGGCTCGTCAGTTTTCGTAACGATATAAACAAGTGGGGTCTCCGAAAACCATGGTTTTTTACATACAGGTAGAGATATGAAAATACCGGTATTTTCATTTTCGGTAAAATGACCGTAAATATACGATACTTTTACCGTCATTTTTTTTTCTACAAACTTTGTATTGTGAACATACGGTCACGAAAATTGTTCGTAAATTTGACCGGTCACAAGTTTTGTTGGTAAATTTACCGTAAAAAGTGGTAAACTTCGTCTATATAGTTGTGAAATTACCGGTAAAAATTTTTTTGGTAAAATTACCCTAACATTTTTTCGTAAATTCACCGTATCTTGACGAGATTTTAAATCATGATGAGATTATATGATACTAGGATTTTATTGTGGCTCGCGCGCTGCGCGCGCTCGCATTCGCCCCCCACCCAAGGCTGCCACCTCCGAAGGGTGCCCCCCCCCCCTTCCTCCAAACCCTGAGCCCGAATTATTCTAAGTCCCTCGATTCTTGACACGGCGGCGGCGGCGAGATCTTTTTATAATATAGAGAGATTATTACCAATGGGGTAATTTTTTAAGCGGTTACGTCCCATTTTTTTACGGTAAAAGTACTGTAAAATTACCGGTTATATTTACCGCTCACATCTCTAACTGTGACGATCACAGCCCAACTATATGGATGAGGCCCCTGCTCGCCGATTGGTTCGCACAGTTGCAAGAGCGAATCAGAGAAAAGAATAAGTCACTATTGGCAACATGAGCGTAGCTCGAAATAAGTCCTCAGATAGAAACGTGCCTTATCGGCCTCCGCTTTCACACTATAACTATCTTTGAGATAATCGTCGACCAATCACAAAAATCGATATGGTTCGCGTAGTTCAAAGGGCGAATTAGAGAAAAGAATAAGTCACTATTGACACAATGAGCGTCCAGAAATAAGACAGAAGCATAATTTTTTCGACCAGTCTCCTGTGAGCTATATTCAAGTAACTTTCAGAATGCTACCATGGAAACCTGCCTTATCGGCCTCCGCTGTCTATAACTATCTTTGAGATAATCGTCGACCAATCACAAATATCGAGATGAAATAACTACCGAGCAAAATATTATCATCATTATTATTAAATTTTAGCATCAAATGGTGGGTGATAAGTCTTCAACGCCCACAACAGACTGATTAGATCCAAGCTTTGGACACTTGTCAAATAATTCTGTATAATAAAAGCAACGTTATGGATGGAGTTTTTGAACTTTTTATCGACTGACACACACAATCACAGCAGATTTTGCTGCTGCGTGCGGCAGACTCCGACGCAGCTGAGCGCGGATAATTTTTAATATCTTTCAACAAAGGTTCGCTACCTTTTCCGTACCTATGATGAGCTCTCCGATCTCTGTGTCAGTGGGCAATGCCAATTCTTCAGGAGAAGCACCGGGAATGGAAGCGGTAGTCGCTGTCGCACTTGGTTCCCTTGCTGCGGTCTTTCTCGGAGCTCTCCTTGTACTTGTTGTTATTTGCCGTAGACAACGTTGCTACTACGTAAGTTTTAGCTGCGAACGATTTGTTTAGATTTAGAATGAAGCCAGATTAAGCGGTTTATTATTAACACGTATTGTCTCATCCAGAATTCGGATAAGGACTCGCAGGAACTTTGCAGTTCAGATCTTTTGGAGGACGAAAGTGGATTGGGATTAGGACTGGATGGTTGGGAAAATGATGAATGGCTCGCCAGTGCCGATAGGTATAAATTTCGATTATGATGTATTCGAAGTGTCTAATCGCACGACTACAGAAACACGCTTATTCCGTCCTATGACCGGCCATATAATTACAAAATTCGAGGAATTATACTATATTTTGGTGATAATCTGAGAATGGTATCCGGAAGCTCCGGAACGCTCCGGATTTTATGAGTTTCTTTTCCATAGTCTGTTAGACTTTTTCCATGACCGCAGCGACTCTTTTTCAAATCTGTTATCAACATTCCATTCGCGATTAGATTTTTTACGCGTCTATGGGACGCGTAGATTAAAAAAGTGGTCGCGAAAGAAATCGCGGTAAGAGACTAAAAGAATGTGTTAAACTTGCCAAAAGTATCGATTAAGGATGTAGGATAGGTACAGTCCCGCCAATCGTGAGTTTCAGAGAAAATTTCGAACACCTGTTCGAACTTTCAACGAACTTTTACTTGTTCGAACTTTCAAAATAAAAACATGTAAAAATTTTTACATGTTTTTACACAAACATGTAAAAGGTGCTGAAAAGATCGATTTTGCATAATAATAATTTCAAAATGGTATTAACAAATTGATGAATAAAAAAATTGTTGACAAACCGATAACGTAACTTTTTTTTTTTAAATGAAAATGATTTGTCAATTTTTCTGCGTACATATGAATTTTTTCGTTATTTTGAAAAATGCGCGATAAATAACGAATTTTCGATATGCGTTTGGCATAAAACCATCCATTACACTAAACATTTTTTTTGCCAAACGCATATCCAAAATTCGTTATTTTTCGCGCATTTTTCAAAACTCCAAAGAAAAAATTCTGAAAAATTCATATGTTTTCGGAAAAAATGCCAAATCATTTTCATTCGAAAAAAAAAGTTAGGTTGTCGGGTGATTTGTTCAACAATTTTTTTATTCACCAATTTATCAATAACATTTTGGAATGATTATTACGCAAAATCGATTTTTTCAGCATGCTTGATTTTTTCCGATTTTTATCTCATCGGAAAGTATTCGAAATTTTCTCTGAAACTCACGTGTGGCGGGACTGCACCTATCATAATCCTTAAGGTGATGTGAAACGCGGATGAATGTGAAAGAGACAGAACTAATAACCTTGCGATCTCAAATTTTTCCATAAAGGTTGATTTTTTTAATATAAAATAAGAGAACCGTGCAAAACTCTTGATCGGAGGGCGACGTTTTCGGTTTTCATTGAAAAAATCAACCGTGGCAGAGAAAATCGGATTACAGTTTTTGTTGGCAATCGAGTAGTTTCACATGCTCTTAAAATACGGAGTACTTTTTTTCTCAGACTATCACCGAGCATTAGGATTTTTGTTGATATCCTGAAAAGGATTACGACTCCGAATTTTGTACCTTCTTTTTCCTAGAGTCTGACAAACTATATCCAAGAATTGGAAGATTCTTTCAGAGTTTTTTGTCACGACTTATCGGAATACTGTATTTATCTAAGAATATTTACTCGTGAGTTTGTGTGCATGCCATAAATATTAACGTTTTTATCCCTTTAACTAAATTTATCCGTACAGGATTGTTCTTATAAGTTTTTCCTTTTTAATAAAAAAAATATTCCTGTAAGAATACGTTCTTCTGATTCTTTCGTTCTCTCGGTGCTCGCCCTAAAATATTAGAAAAAGGTCGACAATTATATACAGTAGAGCGTCGATTATTCGAACGTCAATCATCCGAACGATGATTTGGTTTATCCGAATCGTCAATCATGAAACTTTGTCGTTTCGTACATTGTTGCGCGACTTTTTCCCAAGAAAATGGCATATTATGTAGAGTCCGGCGGTTTTATCAGAATATATAATATATACTAACACTGATATAATTTGAAATATTGATATAAATGAAATATTGTATATTGATATAATTGAAATATTAATTTTCGATAAATACAGACATATTATATATATATATGTATTATATTATACGTATATATTCTAATATTTTACGCGTTTCAGTTCCTCCCTCCCCCTTGACAAAATATTGTTGTTCGGTCATTCGAATTTTCGATTATCCGAACGATAGTCGGTCCCAATTATTTTGGAAAATTGACGCTCTACTGTACTTATAAAATTGTGTTATTGGAATAGATGGGTGGATGATGCGACTGGTCTTGCTCCACCTTGCATAGCGATCCTTCGATGTTGCCATTCTCTGGCGGCAAGTCTTACAGCGATAGCCGGTACTGTAAATAGCAATGCCGTCCCTCTGGAAATCGTAGATGTACGTATAGTTTGAATTTCACACTGCGATTAGATTCAATTATGGTAAAAATAAAAGTTGTTTTGTGCAACAAATTCCTTGATTCACTTAATTGCAGGTCGCAAGACGAATTCCACCGAGAGTCGATGATGTCGTGCGCAGTTTGTATCCACCGTTGGATGCTCGTCTCCTCGAGGCTCGGGTTGCAGCGCTCGTATTGGCTGTTACCCATTTGGCCTTGGTTACCAAGCACGGCGTGCCCAAAAGTCACGCGAGAAAATTGGCTTTCATAGATCAAGCGCTTCGAGATATGGACTCGCACCTGTTGATCCTCAGGAACGCGGCACTCGCTCAAGAGGCTTCTTCCATTCCAGCTTCTACTCCACTTTGATTTATTTCCTTTCCAGCTTTACCTCGTCTGCATTCCTTTATCTCAGTATTCTTACTTGTTCGAGGCTTTCATTCGAAACAGGTTCCTCTTTTAAGGGGGTACATGAATCTCCGTTCGTATTTAGTCAACATTTTTTGTTCAAGAACTACAGCGTCGATGTTTCTCATCTCATATTTTCTGAACTTATAAGTCCAGTGCAGTGCTGTTTTTCAGAAAAAAATGAGATAAAGTTCAGGCCAATCTACAGCCATTATTGAGATATGCTACATTTTGGGAGTTTAGAAATTAACTATTAAGACTGTACTTTCTTTAAAATGATTTATGGTGGTTTTTCTTTCTAACGGTAAAATAATTTTTATAAATTGAAGTATCCTTATGATAAAGTACTAAAAACAGCAACACTGTTGAACTTGGAAACTTGTACGAGTTACATAGGCGATCAGTTCAGCTACTATAACTTTGTCTTACCTTTCCAAATATGTTTAGTCTACTCTGTCATTTTTTCTATAGATTCCGTACACTACGGTTTATATGAAATTAAAAGCAACATGCAGTGTCTGAAACTGAAAAAAAATTATGAAAAAATGTGGCTGAACTGTCGTGGTAGATTGTTTGAATCTTATTTGACGTTTATCGTAAAAACATCCGCAAAGCTAACTATGAATGTCAAAGGAATTAGGATTGCGACGTATCAATGCTGCAGCTCTTGAAAAAACATTAATATATCACTTCCCCATGTCCCCATTTAAAATTAACGATTTCTGTCTATAGACGTCGCATCTAGACTTTTTCACGGTTTACCTGCAATGAAAATCGTCAAATTAGACGATACGAAAAAAAAATAATTTCCACCAAGGTATCACAAATATTGTTTAATCGTCATTGATCGTAGTAACAAGTTTTGTGTCTTCCGAATCTTTTTTCTTTTTAATCGTATTTTATCAATTCTGATTATTGCGAATTCCGCACTCGAATGTCTTCCATCGTGATGGTAGCATCAATGACCTGTTCAGGGATAGGCACTATTCGAATAAAATTGGATACAAATACTTTTCAGACTCAATAATTATGAGCAATTATCAGAAAATTGTATAATTATTAAATATTTCATAAATAACCAGAATTGAAAATTATTACTGTTGGAAAATCGTGTTATTGATATTGTAGAATTATTGAAGAGTTATTCAAACGAAAAAGTATTTTGAATGCATTTTTATTCATATTGTCCATTCCTGGGCCTGATTTCATGCTATTTGTATGTCAACCAATCGGATATACATATACTCACGCTCTCTTTTTCTTTCACTGTTTCGGTGCGCGTACTCGTGCATATTGTTATTATATACATATACATATATATATATATATTTTATATGAAATGAAATTTCCACTAGTTTGTAATCGTGGCCAAACCACCAATTGTAACGCCAACGAAAAAGAATCAAACTACGATATACAGAGCGAAAGATATATTTTTAATAAAGCTGTCCGCAAGCGGATAAAACCGCCTACGTCGTAAGTGTCGTACTCCACAGTGTATTATATCTTGTCCTCATATTCGAATAAGTGAATTAATAAAAAAAAATTTCATTCGCACAGGCATCGAGCGGAATCAGAATCACGAAGCGACGGTTTCGATGATTCCTTTAGCATGCTTAGATTTCCATCCCGGTACATTTCCATGATCATATCGTTCGATCTATTATCCCGAATTGAATTTCTCGTTTAAATAAATTAACTACTTGGGGGGTGCGGGTGACCACGGTAAACGCTTAAACGCTAGCACAGCAGCGAATATTACAAGTGGTGACGGGTGAGTCACGGCTCACACCGACTTACACGACTCGCACGCTCATTGATAATATTTGTCTACTATGAGAAGATGTGAGAGCGCGATGGTACAATGAGGAGCTCTGGATTCGATTTAAAAATATAAATGCCTCGATTATTTTCCTCGGCTTATCAGTTCCTTTTGACGCTTCTGATTATCCTTCAACACCTTGTTCTTCAAGTGTTCCTTGTAATCGAGAATACCACCTTGCCACTTGGTCACCGTTTCGTTCTCGCAAACCCAAATTTCTTCTGCGACCTAAAATGAAGAAAAGAAAAGAAAATGTAGAAGAGCGATTATTGATTATATCTTTCATTCTATTTCGAATAACAGTTTATCCCCCATTTGACTCAATAGTATGATTTTGCTACAACTGCAACTGTAGTAAAGCGATTTTTCGTATTCAAATAACTGCCGAGAAAGAATTTTATAAATAAAATTTTAGGAAAGTTTTCACTTTTTTTATACAACAACAGTTATTATTTTGCAACAATCATTCGCAGTTTTGGTGAAAAGATTTTCATATTTTTAAATAAATGCTAATATTTCTTAAATAAAATTTCAAGGAGACATTCTGTATTTCTCGCACAATTTTTTAATGAAATTTGATGAAAATGTATTTCGCTGTTACTTAAATATTTCAACCGCTTTATTATAAGGACAGAAGACTGTTATTATAAAATTATAGTTATTTTTACGATAAGTTTTTATTTTGAGAAATATTGGGGTCTTAAAAATGTTTTCCGATTGGAGTATCAGTGGCTTGAATAATTACCTGGTTGATGAGCCTGAAGTCGTGGGAAACAAGCACCATTCCCCCGTCAAAGTCGTTTATCGCGTCGGCAAGAGCATCGATAGTTTCCATGTCAAGATGGTTAGTAGGTTCGTCGAGAAGGAGCAAGTGTGGTACCTGCCAGGCTAACCAGGCGAATACTACGCGGCAACGTTGGCCATCAGAGAGTTGACGAATCGGACAGACCTGGAAAAAAACGTTGAAAACTTTCTATTGGTAAATGCGTACAAATGTGGTAAAATTAATTTTTTCTCTCGGGACATAAAAAATTCTAAGTGAAAACCATTAAAATTTTTTAGTAAGGTACTGTAATTTTGTAATTAATTTGTTCAGTAGTTTGTCTATGGACTTTATAAGTAACAAAATGGTGAAAAAAACCGTTTAATTACCTGCTGACGACCAGTCAATCCGTAACGTCCAATGATCTTACGCATTTCTTCGCGTTCCTTTACGTCCGGAAAAGCTTTCATCATGTAATCCAGAGGAGACAAGTCCAAGTCTAGGAGTTCGTGGAGATGCTGATGATATCTCGCGATTCTAAGATGGCTGTTTTTACGAATCATACCGCTCGACGGGACCAACTGTTATTTACATTAAATATAATATTAAAAAATTATCTAGTGTATTAAAAAAAAAGGAAAAAACATGTAGAAGTAAAAGTTGACTTACGTCTCCGTAAAGAAGTTTAAGAAGGGTACTTTTTCCTGCACCATTGGGACCTACGAGAGCGAGTCTCGTGTCTAAATCGATACCAAACTCAAGATTCTTGTAGATCCACGGCGCGTCGTCGTTATACCGGAAACTGACATTTTGCACCATGATAACCGGAGGAGGAATTCCGCCGCAAGATGGAAAGTAAAAGTTGAGAACTTTGTCGCTTGAAACTTTCTCAGTGAGACCTTGAGCCACCATCTTCGCGAGTGTCTTCTCCTTCGATTGAGCCTGTCTCGCCAATTTTGCCGAACCGTGACCGAACCGAGCGATGTAATTCTTCATATGAGCGATCTGATCCTGTTCCCAGTTGTACTGCTTTGCTTGGTTCTCCAACAGTTCCATCCTGTATTATAATAGTACAAGATATTTTTAATTAAAGGGCTCAGTCACATCACAACGTCAATTGTGTAAAAACAGGCATTTAAAACTTTTTTTTAAGGTACAAAGTCACAATTTGAGATTGAAATAATCTTCTGATTCCATTAAACATTTCTACCAATTCTTGCCTCGAAAGTTGAAGATTCGGGCGACTCAGGATATTAATACGAAATGTTATAAGATTGATTATTTTCGTCAAATTCCATTCAATTAATTGTTTAATGTTAAGCAGGTTGCGTACAAAATGTCAGCTCTATGTCTATAGAACTGTAAGAGTTAGAACGCAGAGATTTTTCAAAAAATTCAAAACATTATAAGTTTGGGACGAATTTAAGCCCAATTCAATTTCAAGTTTCAGTTTTCTGTGCCACATTTACTAAAGTCTTAATGATGAAAAAATCTTAGCCACACATTTTTTCTTAACCATTTTTTTCGTCTTTTTAGACCATTTCAAGTATTCTGGCATAAAAATCTGGAATATATTTATTTTAACGAGAACAGAACTTCATGAGGAAGGAAAATGTAACTTTATAAAAATATTTTGATTCAGTAAAACCGTGGAAAATATTTAATTGTTGTTTTGTAATTGTCACTCCAATTTTCTAATGCAATTGCGTTTGTTAATTACCTCGTCTTGGTGAATGCCTCGTAGTTACCGGTGTAGTATTTCAGCTGCTTCTTGTTGACATGGATGATGTTGGTACATATTCCGTTGAGAAAATCTTGCGAATGCGATATAATAACGAGAATGCGTTTATAAGTTTTGAGTTCTTCTTCAAGCCACACACAAGCATCGAGATCGAGATGATTGGTGGGTTCGTCGAGAAGAAGCAAATGAGGCTTGACATAAAGTGCTCGAGCCAGAGCGATACGCATACGCCAGCCTCCGGAAAAGTCTTTTGTCGGAGTTTGTTGCATTTTAGCAGTGAATCCAAGACCGTGGAGAATTCCAGCCGCTCGAGCTTCAGCGGTATCCGCGGACATGTCATCCAATCGTTCGTAGACGTCCATCAGTTGGTCCTAATTTTTTACAGAATCAAAAATTATTTTTTATTGTTAATTCATTTTATGACTTTTCATCAATTTCTGCGAGAAGAGCCGTTTAATTATTAATTATCTTATCAGCGTATTGCAGAACATTTAGGAACATGTAATTTTGAAAAAATTCATAGAACTTAATTTTAAAAATGCCAAAAAAATCATAGTGATGAGATTTTTTTGATAGCATTATTCATTATTCCTCTTATCACCTTTTTAGACGATGCGATAAGAAATCTTTTTTTTTAATGTTCCTAATAATTATATTTATTCATTTTCTTACCCATATGGTAGGATATTGTACAAAAATTATAAGCCCAAAATAAATAAATAAATAAATAAGTAAATAGTATAAACTCGAAAGTAATGGAATGGGTAGTATTCTAATTGAGATTAATGCCAATTAATTCGTCTTTTTACCTGAGCATCCTCCTCCCCGCAATCGGCCAATTCCTCTGCAAGTTTCTCGAGACGAATACGTTCCTCATCGACCTCCATGACACATTGGAGAGCAGATTTGCTGCTGGCCGGCATTTCTCTCGTGAGATGAAAGATATCGATAGAATCCGGAATGGGCACCTCACGATTTCCAACCACAGACAGAAGAGTCGACTTTCCAGAGCCATTAAGACCCAGCAAACCGTAACGTCGGCCGCAATTCAACTCGAGCATAGTGTCCTGAAGAAGCTCGCAGCCATGGAAAGTTATTGAAAAAGTTGATATTTTAATGTCTCGACTGCGTGGATGAGAAGCCAAGGAACCTGTGCAGGAACGTGCTTCTGCGTTGAGCCTGGCGTCTGCTTCCAGTTTCATGCAAAGCGCCTCTGTAAAAAGAATAAAACCAACATTATTTTCGGAAAAATATTTTGATTTTTTGAAGTTTGCAAGAATTAACACAACACTATTTTCAGATCAATCTTTCGATTTTTTTTAACTGCTAAGGAATAAAATCAATATTATTTTCACAACAATTATTCGGTTTTTTTTTTACTTAAGAATAAAATCACCATTATTTTCGGAAAAATCGTTCGATTTATTTGAACTTTGAAAGAATTAACTGAACACTATTTTTGCAACAAACTTTCAATTTTTTTTTAAGTTTTAAGAAGAATGAAATCAACATTATTTTCAGAACAATCTTTAGATTTTTTAATACTTTCAAAGAGTGAAACAAACGCTATTTCTTAAACGATTGCTCAGTTTTCTTTAAACGTTACGTTTTGCAACTTACCCTCAGCACTGATAGCAGTTCCATTTGTCGTTCCATTCTGGAGATCCGGCGCTCCAGGACTTTGTTCCTTTGCGTCGTCGCCGGGTTTCTGTCCGGTAGAAACGGGCTTCTTACCGGACTGCCTCGCTTTGGCGGCATCCTTCTTCTTCTGCTGTTGCTTTTTTTTAGCGTCGGACGGCATTCTTTCTTCTATCTGTAATTTATTTATTAATAGATTTTGTTTGTGTATTATTCTTTATTTATGGGATAAACCCATACCAAATATATATATACATATATACATGTATATATATATATATGTATTGCTCTCATAACTATATCTATTGTATCATTAATTGGGTACGATTTTGTCCAATTTTGTAAAAAAAAAAAATTTGTAATAAATCAAATTAAAATCAACTCAGTTTTGCACTAGTCGAAACAATATCTTTGAATTATTTGAATTTATTTAAGCGCTCCGGTATAAGATCCCCTAAGAGCTCATTTACAAGTATAGAAATACATAGTGGGCAAGTATAAAAAAAAACATAGCTAAAGCTCATTAATGGTACAAAAAAATATTCGGATTTAAAAATCTGAACCGCTATGCTAAAAAGCTCTCTAGTCGATACGGATGTGCAGGCAAACTGTCACCTTCAATGAGAAAACGCTTCCCACTGCTGATGCATAAATGCAGTGAATGCATCAACATCAACAACAAGAAGCCTCTAGTTTAACCTAACGCGTATGAAATTGACACAACGTATTACATAAGGATATGAGCGTCAGCGTAAAACCGGTGCATCAATAATGAACTTTACTTCCGTGTTGTTTTGCTTCGAGAAAAGCATTAATGAAATTTATCAAAAATGGCCATTGTCGCCGCGAGAATGTGCGCGATTACAAGGAGGAAAAAAAACGTGCGACCTCCAGCTGAGAGAAATGTTTCGCGTGCACGCAGCAGCCAAACTTACGGAAGCTTCCTGTACAGTATATATACACTAAATATTACGTCTTTTGTTACACGGAAGATTATCGCGGCTTCAACCCTCACCGTCAGTCCTTCAATCAATTATATTCGAATAAGGTATATATAAATTACCTAATTGTGCGCCTAAAACGAGGGATCCCAACGACACGCAGCTTCACGTGGATGGATAAAAGGCAAAGCCAGCCGTCAAATCGAGTCAAATCGAGTCAGAGACACTCATCGAAATTAGCAGCAGATGTCAGCACGTGTAGGCGTGGGTAAAACGGATTCTGATACGTGACTCGTCAGCGCGGCGATTTCGCAAGTCTGAGCGCGGTAAATTCAAATAGTCTCAAAGCAGAGAGACCGATTATTGCAGCTAGGGACTAGTTCTAAAAATAATAAAATGTTGGGATATGTTAATGATTTGAATTTTATAATCTACTGCAAAATATGCTGACAAATATATATGGGGCATTCCATTTCTATTGGACCTGAATCTGACCCTGGAGCTCTCCGATTTGGCTCGTAATCTTTTGTAGGATTGGTTAGACCCTCAAATGCAACAAATTTTTTTTTCTATGCAAATTTTTTTTATATTCTTTTAAAGGGACATCGAATGCCATAATTTAAAAATGTGGAAGAATTCTGAAAAATACTTTGTTGAATATAAAAATTTTCTAGCTTAGAGCCAAAGTCGGCACGATTATACTTCATTTCTTCATAAAAAATCTGAAAAAATTCTGAAAAATGCAGTTTCATATACAAAAATAGTTGACAAGTCGTCCATAATAGGTTGATTTTTTTTTCTATTTTTTAATAATTTTTTTAAATCAAAAAGATTAAAAATGATACAAACTCCGCCACCAACGACCGCGTGTCCACTGCTGTCGGTAAATCAATCGTTCTTCTTCTTCTTCTTTTTCAATTTAGACTGGTAAATCAATCGTTGTTATTAGTTTTCGTTTCCTATGGGTTAAACGGGGAACGGACATCGGTGGGAAGCACTTTCTTGAGTGGGTCTTCGAACCCTCATTTGAATTATCGCGCCAAAAACGGTCGAGGTGTTAAAGATTTTTTACCATTTGAAACAGAAGGAGTTGTTGACTTCCTTTTTTTATACAATTAAGTTTGAAAATTTGTTATACATTTTGCAATATCTGATAACAGTGAACGACTTTTCTTTCAGTTTTTTTTCGATCAAGGTTCGATAATGCGCGCGCGCACGCGTTTGCCTTGCTTTGATTTCCCTCTCACTTTTATTGCAAAAACTCTCTCCGGGAAACTAAACTTCTAGGGTAAAAAGAGGGAGAGGGCGGATTGACGATGCTAGAGACGCAAAGTGCCTGACAACTTCTCAGATAACGGTTATTCTAAGCGGTTCACAAATAAATAGATGTACACCTGGAAATTGCCCAATCGCATGTCTCGAAGAAAAGCATGCGGCAAGAAGGTATCGCTTGGCTTCTCCAATCAACGCTTCTAGATAATAATCTTACATAATATATTTCATCTGATGATTGTTAAAAATGTATCTAATAATCACAATATATTTTATCTGATTATTAAAAATGTATATGTTTAGTGGTCAGTAAGAATACATATAGTATTCTTACTAACATCTAGACTCTGAATATTTCCAATATATTTTAAAGCTTTCCCAATACAGGCTTTTACCTGAAATGTGAATTGGCGGTAAAATCGTAGCTAGCCTACCATATCCTATCCAATAGCCTTGGTCGATTCGCGTACGCGATTGGCTACTATAAGCTTCGGATTTGTTGAAGATTTTACTGAGACAAGGTAAATTATTTATTTACTTATTTATCTACACATTCATTTGAAAAATCATCCAGAAGTATTATTCCTTTTGACAACTAAAAGTACTATATACATAAAATAAGCAAATAATTATAGATATAAAAATATATAAAAATAGATAGCGAAGAATAGGTTCGAGATTAACGCTTTTGAAGATCTGAACCTATAGGACAACGGGTTGAAAAGGATTCATTTCATTGGCAAGCGCAGACAACCTGTAGATTGCCGATTTGTCTACGATATCTCAATCCCAAGCAACATTCAGTTATCCGAAAGGCATCGAAATGATGACACACGAAAGTTATGGACAACTATTTTTCTCAGTGAAAAGGCGTCTTTTTGTATACCAAACAGAATCACTTATGTCCGCCAGAAAGGTAACAGTTACGTAACGGAATTATGACGTAAAATGTCTTCAAAATGGCATCATATTTCTAACTGTTATCGGTGACCGAAAAGCCAACTTAATGTCATCTTACGGCCATATCAGACCGACATCATTAAAAACGTTACATACAGGACACAATCTTGTGGTGGTCAAAACGTTAACTTTTTGTTAACGGATAACTGATATCGCAATGATGTCATGTTATTAACCATTATTTGTCGTCAAAAAGGATGCTACTAGTTACCTTAACGGTTACTTATAGACGACATATAAACAGCGATGTAATGGCACCTTTTTAATTATATCCACTGGACAAATCCAAAAGATATCCTTTTTCACATTTATATATCGGTGGTAGTCCCTGGAAAATGTATAGTGACAAACTATTTTTATTGTTAGTCTATACGAGTATTTTTATATTAACAAAACCTTTCTCGCAGTTGTTACCGTAGCACTTTCAATCAGTCACAATTAAAGGTTCCCATGGTACCAATAGAAAAAGATAATGAAATATAAAAATGGACGTATGGTCTAACAATTAAAATAGTTTGTTACTATACATTTTCCAGATGACTGCCACCGATATATACATATTAACGGATGTCAATTAATGTGTATAATCGGAATGGTTATCAAATAATTAAGTCCATGTTATATTATGAAAATAGAAAACAAATTTATTCTTAGGCCGCATTAAGACGTTTTTCCATTAACTATTAATAGATATATTAAATTAGATATCTTATTTAATATCTCCATTTGATATCGATAAATAGATAAATATTCGGTGCCCTGTAATTGATAACCATCGAATAACGTAAAATGATCGTTTTTAGACCACTTTTAAGGAGGCTCTTGAAAATGACACAAAAACGACGTCTCTACGACAACGTATTTCGTATTTATATTTGTTACCGATATTTGGACAACTTTTTGATGCCCTGTAATGGATATCCATCAGGAAAAGTTGTACGATGGCTTTCGGACGACTTATATTAAGAATATTTACGATAACGTAAAAATGGAACCATTAAGTCAACGACCATATGGACAGAAATTTAAAGACATATTATAGTTACCTTTCGGACATATCTGAAAGGCAACTTATAAAGGGTATTTTATAGTTGTCGAATTGACAGTATTTTTACTTAGGATGCTATTGTTTACAGTTTGTGTTACGACTGATCAGATTTTGGTTCTCGCCCCCTACCGCTCGATCGGTAACAACAACAGTAATTCGCATTTTTCTCTGCCACCGTTGTCTATAAATCCGATAAAAGCCTGGAGCGTGGCCTGGAGCGTCTGGAGATGATGCGGTGCTTCCCGTTTGGTATGAAAAACGGTAATCCGCATTTCTCTGCCATTGTTGAGCTTGACCCAGTTGAAGGTTGTGAACAACTCTGAAGGACACTAGACTCTTTTTTATTCGATAGATAATCCTCGATAGAGAAAGGTTCTTAATGAGATTACATTAAGAGCATGTGAAACACCGCAGTCGGTAATAAAAACTGTAATCTACTTTTTTCACGCATACTGACATTTTACAGATTCAAAAAGAGTTTCTCCGAATGCTCCAGTGATATTCGCATTCGATGAAACTCTTTTTGAAGCTGTAAAATTTTAGTATGCATGAAAAATGTTGATTGCAGTTTTCGATACCGATTGAGACCGGAATGGTCGGGGGGGAAGATGTTCCACATGCTCTTAAGGAGGTTCGAACCCTCCACACTAGTCAAATCAGTGCTAAATTTTGAAAAGCGTCTCTGCAATTTCAGATGGTTTAATCATCTGTTCCAAGATGTTCATCACATAGCAACATTAGTTCTTCATATTCAAATACATTCACAGGTGTGATATCAACAGTAAATCGATCAATATCTGTAAATTTCCGATGTTATGTTTTTTCATCCAGTTTTTTAAATGGGTAAAATATCAGTCGGATTATGACGACCAATAGCTCTAATTCTATCGTTCTAAATACGGACTTTGGTTCGCGAATTTACGAAGTACTATCATTAATTTACGATCGAAATCCTACACTGAGAGAAGAGTTTGTTAACAGTTAACAAATCTTGGTTAAATATGGCGAAATGAACCATTTAGTTATTCTTATTGAATCTCACTTGAGCCAAATAAGATTTGTTAACTATTAACAAATGTCAGCGAGCTTCATTTGCGCCAAGCAAATTTTATTTAGCTCAAGTGAGATACAATAAGAATAACTAAATGGTTCATTTCGCCATATTTAACCAAGATTTGTTAACTGTTAACAAATGTTAACAACCTTTTCTCTCAGTGTTATGGTTCTTCCATATCCTATGATATTATTATAAATAATATATTAATTTATTTTGTATTAAATTCAATAATAAAAATATACGATCGTAGGAGTAATATTAATAATATTACATTTTTTATTTAAAAAAAAGTTTTATCCACAAATCTTTGGATTCAAATATTTATTATATTCAAAATTCATGATAGACTTCCTATAGCTGTGAAACGATAAGAAGAGAAACGCGTCCATCAGCATAAAATTATTGTATAAATGATAGAAAAATATTTCATTTATATCAGGGTTTTACGATAGATTATGATAATTTTTTCAGCTTAAACCCGTATGATTTATACGATTGAATTACCGACAGCAGTGGACGCGTGGTCGATGTGTGGCTTCGGAACATTATGTCAAGAACGAAATAATCTATAACGAAGCAGATATACCCAGAATTGATAACTTTATTTTAAATTAACCAGAGACTATTTTAGCAAATTACCAGACGTAATCAAACCATTCGTGAAATTAAAGAACTAATAGATCTGAGATCGATCAGACAATTAAGGATTGGTTACACTACTCCTCAAACTTTTACATATTGTGACCATAAAGGTCTGATACAAAAAACTGAAAATATATCAATTCTCTTCCACTGGAAGCGAGTGGAAGAGAATTAAACTGAGAATTAAATTAAAATGTTGGCACTAAAGCCAACAAGCGAATAGCACTAAATCGCCTTGATTTTGCCACATATAGAGATAGTCTTAAGTTCTCCACAGTAATACCGAAAAAAGACTTTCTAGATTTTAATAGATTAAAATTTGACAAATATTAGTAACTAACTTTAGATAGCACCTTTATGCGAGAACTTCGGGACCGTAAATTGCGACATGAGTACAACATAAATGGAATAAGAAATAACAGGAATAGACATTAAATGTAAGTAATTATACTTAACGAAAGAGAAAGGGCTGCTCCCTATTGTATTTATGTATATATGTCTATTTATTTTCAATTCATTTTTAAATTAGTTTAAGTTCAATTTGACAAACAAGAATGTACGAAGGGTTTTTTTTGTTTTTGTTTTTCCCATATCGTTATGGTGATAGTCAAGCGCCGAGAAAGTACTGAACAAAAAGGATGCTCACTAAATATCATTATATAGATTCTGTTATTATTAATTATTCTTATAAACAGAGTTGTTTACCCTTAAGAACCGCATGCGAGTGGACAAAATGGTATTATAATAGAATATATGGTTGTTTTTATATGTTTAATGAAACCAACATGAATGTGATTGTATTAAGGACTTCAATAAACATTTAGAAAAAAAAGTGTGTGGCCTCGGCGTTCCCGAGAGTTAAGCAGCATTGTTTATGGCCATAACTTGGATAGGTGACCACTTAGCCTCGCACTGATTTGCGCGCCACCTACTGAGCGGGAGACGGTTCTTTCAGTTTCTAATGTATTTTCATGCACCGCGAGAAGGAATATAGCACTCATTCCCAGAGTTCTATAGTAATCGGAATCCAAAGTGGAAAAATGGTATTTTTTTCCAGACTCATACAAAAATTTACTGGGCGTCGCCCGTTGTACTATTTACGCTAAATAGTACGCACGCTCGCACACACTTACGCGCAGACTGACAGACAGACAGACAGACACAGACACACACACACATATATATATGAGGCATTCTTCGTCAATTCAGCCACTTTTTTTCGAACCTTTTTGATTAGTCCCTTAAGGACGATCGGTGACGACTGTCAAAGTCAAATCAGAGATAAATTTTTGTAATCGATTCTTTAAAGTTTAATGCATTAAATAATAGCTGTGGAGGGTGATTTGTATTGAATCATGTAGACTTAATCCAGAGAAAGATTAATAGTAACGGATTTGCATAAATATTAACTGATTAACATTTCTTTTCAATGGGATACATTTTCGTTCAGTTTTTTTCAAGTATAATCTGTAATTCTTGGCCGATTTGAATGAGTGACAGCTCATTCTCTACCTTAAAAGATACTCTACGAATTGACCGCCTAGATATTTCATAGTGTTAATTGTTTAATAATTCTAGACTGTTGTTTAACAGAAATTAAAATACTTTTATAAACAACAGGCTATAATTACAAAACGATGAACACTATTAAATATCTAGGATGTCAATTCGTAGAGTATCTTTTAAGAAAAACAATGAGCTATCGTTCATAAAAATCGGCAAAGAATTAAAGATAATACTTGGAAAAAACTGAACGAAAATATATCACATTGAAAAGAAACGTTAATCAGTTAATCTTTATGCAAATCCGTGACTATTAATCTTTCTCTGGATTAAGTCTACATGCTTCAATACAAATCATCCTCCACTGTTATTATTTAATGCATTAAACTTTAAAGAATCGATCGCGAAAATTTATCTCTGATTTGACTTTGGGAGTGGCCACTGATCCTCCTTAATTGGACACATTGTAGTACCACTTGAAAGTACTCTCTCCTAATTTTTACAGATTTTTAAATTCAATATTACGGAACATGGGCTAGTTCTTTAAAGTCAATATATCTTGAAAAATTAAACTCAGAGAAAAAAATTGTTTCAACATAAATGTTGTAGTTTCATGTGAACTTTTCAATGAAATTTTCCAAATAATTTTGTCGGCCCGATAACAATGATTTTTCGCTATAATATATAAAGATTATTTGTTTAATCAAAAAATGCAATTTTTTTTGGCTGCAAAAATTACAGAATCTTTGCGCCTATCTATTGACAACACAGAAAAATTGTCAGAATGGGTCAGATCAAAGTTCTGGAGAAAAGACATCATTTGTTCAAGGTAAAAAAAAATTTTTTGAGAAAAAAAGAAGAAAAATGTTAACAACGCTTTTATTTGAAACTTGTAGTCCATGCGATGATGAATAAATAAAATAGTTGGTCCATTATAGACTTTTTAAAAATGTTATCTGGACAACATTTTTATTACTCTGAAGTAATTATTTTTTTATTCCGTAACTTTGATCGGACCCACTCTGACAATTTTTCTATATTATCAATAGATAGGCGCAAAGATTCTGTAATTTTTTCAGCCAAAGAAAATTGCATTTTTTGATTAAAAAAATAATCGTTATATATTTTAGCGAAAAAGCATTGTTATCGGGCCGACAAAATTATATGGAAAATTTCATTGAAAAGTTCACATGAAATTACAACTTTTATGTTGAAACAATTTTTTTCTATGACTTTAATTTTTCAAGATATATTGACTTTAAACAAATAGCCCATTTTCCGTAATATTGGTTTTAAAAATCTGTAAAAATTAGGAGAGATTGATTTCAAGTGGTACTACAATGTGTCCAATCATGGGACTAATCAAAAAGTGGCTGAATTGACGAAGAATGCCTCATACATACGGACATTTTTTCTACGTCACTTTTCTGGACGTTTTCTACAATTTTAAGTGTCCTGACATAAAAATCTCGCAATTTTTTTTTCATGAAAACAAAGCTTCCTCTATGAGGAAGCAAAATTAATCAAGGTCCGAATAGATAGACTGATAACATACGATAAAATCCCACTCAAATTCTATTGAGCTGTATCAGTCTCTATAGTTTATTTTTACCAGGGTACACGTGACTGCAGGTAGAGTTTTATAATATATAGTAAGGTGTAAAAAAGAGCGGAACTGCTGATAGCTGCATTGTGAAAATTGACTTGCCATAAGGTGCAGAATGGGCGAAGGGCAACAGCTGGACCGAACGAGAGAACTATCTATATATACATGTATATAGATATATGTGTAGTTGGGTGTATGCAGCAACTTGGCGGACAAGTCTGCAAGTTCGGTCGGTATGACCAAAACTCTGTTGCCGGAAATAATCTCGTTGGGGTGGTAACCAAGTTCATTTGCCGCGCGATACACGCTCGTCGCTCCTAGAGTTTGTGCTCGGCCTGGCCGGTAAATTGTCGTCGTGCATATAAGGGGATAAATAGCGTAGGCGAAAATCAACAATGGGTCCGTTCGTTATCAAGGCAAACTGCGAGGACAGTCGCATGAGCGAACACAACTATCCTATAATGAGAGAAGTGTCGACATTTCACATTTGCTGTCAAAACAAATAAACGTA
Source organism: Ephialtes manifestator (assembly GCA_963970395.1). NCBI lineage: Eukaryota > Metazoa > Arthropoda > Insecta > Hymenoptera > Ichneumonidae > Ephialtes > Ephialtes manifestator. Next base: position 20,104,590 of record OZ019975.1, read on the forward strand.
ATATGAGAGATGAATCAATGAGATTGTACTATAAGAAGAAAATGATACCTCGGAAATTTGTATTTAATGATATCGATTTTTGGCCTTCACTATATCGTTAAGTTGTGTATTCCATCACGGAAAACATTCTTTTTATTTTTACTGTGACTTGTCTGGAAGTGACTATTGGTACTTTCCGATTTCAGAATTCATAGATCCGAAAGATTCAAGAATTCCGATCGGAAAATCCAAACGAATTTTTTTTTCTTAAATATCGAATTTGGCGTTCCCTGACAAATTATGTCATCGAAGTTTTAACTGAAAACAGAGTTGTCAATGCCTAATACTTATAGAAATAATGATGATGATACGATCAGGTCTATAATTATGATTTTATAATAATAACATGTAGCGATTATAATACGATGATTAAACTTTGGAATGGCTGCAAGAATTATTATTTTTCAATAAAAATTCACAGTAATCCTTTTGAAAAAATGGAAAAAAATAAGTAATCCATTAAGAAAGTAATGCATTACTTATTCCTTCCATTTTTGCTTCCTCATAGAGGAAGCTGTGTTTTCATGAAAATTTTTTTTTTCGAGATTTTCATGTCAGTACACTCAGAATGGGCCAAAACGTCGAGAAAAGTGATTTAGAAAAAATGTCTGTATGTGTGTGTGTGTATGTGTGTATGTTAGACGATCGAAAAATGTAAACCTTTATAACTCGGGAATGCCTTGAGATATCAAGCTGAAATTTGGACCAGAGATAGAGGGATCAAGCCTCATCGTTCATACAGATTTTTGTTAAAATCCACTTCATCGTTAAATTATTACGTGTTTTTAAATTTTTTGAAAAATGTCTGTTTACGCAATAACTCTTTCAATTTTCGAGATATTGATCTTAAAATTGGTAGGAATTTGAGCTTTCATACGCCGGTGATCGCTATTGAATTTGGTTAAGATCGGTTGAACCGTTAAAATGTTATGATGTTTTGAATTTTTCAAAAAATTGACATTATCGCTCTATTGTAACTTTTGCAAAACTTAAGATAGCGAGCTCAAATTTAGTATATAAATGAAACAACATTCAGCCATTATATATGTATAATTTAGTGACGAACGGTATGAAATTTTTGATTTGATGGAATGTTGAATTATTTTTAAAAATATACATTATCACATTCACTTTCGGAAACGCTCTAATAATCACGAAATAACGTAATAACGAAATAGAAAAAGCGAGTCCACAACATGGATATTTATCTAATTAAAACAAGGATGCAAAATAGAACCTCGCACATTGCTTCCTCATTATTTTTCGCGTTTTACAAAGCTTCCTCTATGAGGAAGTCAAAAATTGAATAACATACTTCCTCATAGAGGTAGCTTTGTAAAAAGCAAAAAATAATGAGGAAGCAATGTGCAAGGTTCTACTTTGCATCCTTGTTTCCACTTTTTCTTACAATATTAATGCGAAAAAAAGTATTTTTTTCAGCTATTCAAATGTTTACACTCTATTTTATAATCACTACATATTATTATTATGAAATTTTAATCACAAAACAAATTGTAGTGTAAACTATATCTCACGAATTAATGGTGATTTACAACTCTGACTGAAAATAACTGAAATTCCATTTTCAAACGAAAAAGTGTCTCGACTCCGTCACCGATTTTAATTGACGTTGCAAACGATTTTTTTATGTTCGCTAAAAATGTCCGTTAAAATGGGTTCGAGTCACCAACCAAAACTGTTTACAAAAACATGCGGTTAAAATCAATTGAAGTCACCAAACAAAATTGATAAAAAGAATTTTCGGTTTATTTCGGTTAAACAAGACTCAGTTAAAAAAATGATTCATAGATCGTTTTCAGAACTTGCCAGAGTTCGATATAGTCCTCAAATCGCATATTCTACCAAAGAAAAACACCCGTGTCAAACATTTTTGCTGTGATCTAAAAAAAAAGTCACCTTTGGTCGTTTCTGATTTCAGAGTTCGTAGATCCGGATTTCAGCCGAAAACGGCCCCTCGAGTATTTCATGAGGTAATGTCAACACTAAATTTTTAAAAGGGGACTTTCTCTATACTTTTTATATTTTGTGTTTCCTTCTTGGAGAATTCCAGGTCCTTCTTGTAAATAAATAATAATAACTTATTTTACGACACGAGCAGTCAGTAACGGTTGCCTTGGCTACCCACGCAAGAAGTTATCCACAATTCGCATAAACGGGTACTAAATGTCGCTTTGAAAGTTATCCATAAGTTAACAACTACCCTAAAAGGTAACTTTTACGCACATAACAACGTATGGATGACTTCCAAAGCGAAATTTGGTATCCATATCGGCGACTTTTGGATAACCTCTGGAATTCCCTGTTGAACATATTTCTCTGAATATGTCTGAAAATCTCGGAAAATTTCTCTGAAATTTCTCGTAAAGTCCTATAAATTTCTCTCATTTTTTTCACTTTTCATAGAAAATTAAACATTTATCTGAATCTATTTTTGATTGTTCTCAAAATCTCTGACTTTTCCTGTAAACGTTCTCTGAAAAATTATGAACTTCGTTCATATTCTAAGTTTTTTTCACTTTTATATTTAGAAATCATTTTTTTTTAAAGTTAGATTTTCGCTGAAATTTTCCTACAAAGAATATATAAATTCCTTCTCCTAGAAAGTTTCAGAAATAGTCCGAGTTTTTTGCATCCTTGTTTTAATTAGATAAATAACCATGTTGAGAATTCGCTTTTTTTATTTCGTTATTCCGTTATTTTGTTATTATTAGAGCGTTTCCGAAAGTAAATGTGATAACGTATATTTTTAAAAATAATTCAACATCCCATAAAATAAAAAATTTCATACCCTTCGTCACTAAATTATATAGTATAATGGCTGAATATTGATTCATTTACTTACAAAATTTGAGCTCACTATCTCAAGTTTTGCAAAAGTTACAATAGAGTGATAATGTCAATTTTAAAAAATTTGAAATTCCATAAAACCTGAACCACTTTACCGATTCGAGCCAAATTCAATTTAAAAACAATATTGATTGCACCTGCTCTTATAAACAACTATTTAGCAAAATAGAATGAATTTTACGGAAGTTAGAGCACCCACGCCATTTTTGCTTCCTCATAGAGGAAGCTTTGTTTTTATGAAAAAAAAAAATTTCGAGATTTTTATGTCAGAACACTTAGAATTGCCCAAAACGTCCAGAAAAGTGATCTAGAAAAAATGTCCGTATATATGTATGTGTGTGTGTATGTATACAACTCCGAAAATTCGAACGTCGATAACTCAAGAACGGTTTTGTATATCGCGCCCAAATTTGGCACACTAGTGTAGCAGCAGACCCTCTTCAACTGTAGCAATTTTCGATAAAACCTGTGCGAAAATTTCGATTTTATGCCATTTTGAATTTTTTGAAAAAAGGACGTGGTCGCTCTAACTTTCGTAAAATTTAGTCTATTTTGCTAAATAGTTGGTTATAAGAGTAAGTGCACTCAATGCTGTTTGATATTGAATTTGGTTCGAATCGGTAAAGTGGTTCAGATTTTATAGAATTTTGAATTTTTAAAAAAATTGACATTATCACTCTCTTGTAACTTTTGCAAAACTTGAAATAGCGAGCTCAAATTTTGTATTTAAATGAAACAATATTCAGCCAGTATATATGTATAATTTAGTGACAAACGGTATGAAATTTGTGATTTTATGGAATGTTGAATTATTTTTAATAATATACGTTATCACATTTACTTTCGAAAACGCTCTAATAACAACGAAATAACGGAATAACGAAATAGAAAAAGCGAATTCGCAATATGTTTATTTATCTAATTTAAAAAAGGATGCAAAGTAGAACCTTGCACATTGCTTCCTCATTATTTTTCGCGTTTTACAAAGCTTCCTCTATGAGGAAGCCAAAATTGAATAACATACTGCTTCCTCAAAGAGGGAGCTTTGTAAAAAGCGAAAAATAATGAGGAAACAATGTGCAAGGTTCTACTTTGCATCCTTTTTTTAAAATTCAAAACGGCATAAAATCGAAATTTGTATATATAATGTGTACTAAATTTCAGCTCGACCGCTGTAAAACCATTCTTCACTTATAGGCGATGAGTTTTCGAAGTTGCACACAGACACACACACACACACACACAGTCAAACAAACACACACACACGCACACGTACACATTTTTTTCTAGACCACTTTTCTTGCTGTTTTGGACCATTCTGAGTATGCGGACATGAAAATCGCGAAAAACTAATTTTCATGAAAGTATAGCTAACTCTATAAGGGAATTTTTCTGAATTTTTCGAAAAATACTTTGAATTTCTCTGAGAAATGGTAACTGCTGTAGGTTGTGAGTAGAAAATTTCAGATATATTTATCAAAAAGCACAGAATCTGACAGAAAAATGTCGGAATATCACGGAGATTGTTCGGTTAGAGTTTTTCAGACAAATTGTCAGAGAAATATTTTTACCAGGGTTCTGTTGCCTGGGTATGGAATGTAAATAAATCATTTTACTAAATCCCAATATTTTTGCATTTGCACGTAGATTTAGCGTCATCCTCAAGAGTGGTATATAAATATTCATATGTGTTTATCGTTGAAACAGGGTGTGGTACGTTTTCTGTTATCTACGTAAACGCAGCAGTACAGACACAATACGTGCATCGCTTACACAAAACGAAGCGTACCTAACAAGATGGCAAAGAATACAAATGTAATTGATAGTTGAGTGCTGTAATTTGTATTCTCAAGCCAATTTTGGTATAGATAAAGAAGATAGACGTATATGGAAGCACAGACTTTATGGGACAATTGGCGCTGGTGTGCTTACGGAAATTAACACGGCGGCACGTGCATAGCGCCATACGCACCCCAGGCCGAATCCTACCAGGTCCCAACCTGGTTTCTATGTACGTCTATCTTCTTTGGTATAGAAAAAAAGTAGAACTTTGCAAATTGCTTCCTCATTATTGTTGGATTTTTACAAATCTACCTCTATGTGGAAGCATGTTAATCTATTTTGGCTTCCTCATAGAGGAAGCTTTGTAAAAATCCAACAATAATGAGGAAGCAATTTGCAAAGTTCTACTTTGCAGGCTTGTTTAAAAAAAATTTAAATAGCATTAGTTTAGAACCCCTTGACACATTCTCGCCAGATTCGAACTGATGCTTAGTTTACCCACACTCTACTTGTGGACCAAATTTGAGCCCGATATATTAAAAATTGCGGAAGTTAGAGCGCGAACAAAAAATTCAAAATGCCATAAATTTTAAACCCCTTAATGGATTGACGTCAAATTCACTCCCAAACTTTATTTAATAACAGTCCACTTGTAGACCAAATTTGAGCCCGATATCTAAAAAATTGCGAAAGTTGGAGCACGAACAAAAAATGTCAAAAAATTAAAAAATGCCATAAATTGTGAAGCCCTCAACGGATTGACACCAAATTTAATCCCAAACACTATTTGATAACAGTCCACTTCTGGTCCAAGTTTGAGACGGATATCATAAAAATTGCGGGAGTTAAAGCCCGAGCTGACATTTTCCAAAAAATTCAAAATGCCATAAATTTTGAACACCTTGATGGATAAACTCCAAATTCAATCCCATACCTTGTTTAACGATAGTTTACTCGTGGTTTAAATTTGAGCCCGATATCTTAAAAATTACGACGACAAAAAATTGTGCACATACGCACACACACACACACATACAGACATTTTTTCTAAACCACTTTTCTCGACGTTTTAGACCATTCTGAGTGTCCTGACATGAAAATCTTGAAAAAAAATTTTTCACGAAAACAAAGTTTCCTCTATGAGGAAGCAAAATGTATCTATTTCACACTCCTTAATCCAAATGGTCATGTTATCACGCTTAGTCGATCCAGTCATACAATCCGTGCCCCATAAGGATAAAAAAACTGTAAACCATTTTTTAAATTCATGTCGAACGATTCTGGGACAAAGTAATTCACTTTTACTCCATGTCTTTGCTGCAGTGAACGCCATTTTAAATTCGAACAGAAAAAAAAATTGCGAAAAATGTGGAATAATGGCTATATGGTGCAAATAGAGATCAAGGCTTTAGATAGGCAAAGAATGAAAGAAAAATTTAAAAATCTTAAAGAAAGCATTTTAATGACTGATACTTCAAAGAACTTGTATGCAAACTCCACACCGACGATAATACTCCTGGAAACTGTTCCTACCTTGTCGCATTTAAATCCGTGTTAATATTATTATCAATGGTGTCGAATTAGCCTATCATCTGATCGCGCGACTATACAACGTTAATATATACGATCTAGTTAAATGTTCGCGCATGGACAGCGACTGTTAGCAAGTTGGTAAGCAACTGACAACGTTTCAATTAATGTTTCTCGAAATTGGAGGACGACCTGGTAAAAATAAATTATAAAGACTGATACGGATCGATAGAATTTGAATGGGATTTAATTGTCTCTATCGATTCGGACTTTGATAAATTTATGCAAATTGAATCGTTGTTATTGAATACAATACATATGTTACCGGTGTGTATGGTGCACCAACGAATTTATAACATTTTATATTCAATTTACGTTTCGTCACTTGTAATTTTTAATTCGTTTGTGGCGTATCGTGTTAAATCGTAAATATGTGATTCAACATTAAGCGTTCGCAATCAAAAAGGCATCAATAGAGTGATCCTATCATGTTCTATCATCATACTGTTTAGACTGAAAGAATTATCATAATCTATCGCAAAACTCTGATATAAATGAAACAATTTTCTACCAATTACACAATAATTTCATGCTAATTGACTCGTTTCTCTTCTCATCGTTTCACACCTATAGAAAATCTATAATACACGGAAAAAAAGGCTTGGTTGGAACAACCAAGTGACTTGGTTAGACCAACCAAGAAATTGGTAGCCTAACAAATAACTTGGTTGGTCTAACCAATTAATTGTCTGGCGCATATATAACCAAGGCACTTGGTTATTCCAACCAAGCCTTTTTTCCGTGTAATGAATCTTGAATATGATAAATATTTGAATCAAACCCGAGTTGAAAATTTAGACTCTCTTCAAAACCTAAATGTAGCAGTCCCGCGGGGTAAATGGAGGTTCCTCCATTTCTTTGACACTCGTCAAAGCCCATGCAGAAATTTCGGCAGAGATCCAGCTGGATCCTGCCTGGTATTCCCATCTTCCGGTCGGATTCCAGACGGTTATCAGATCGGATTCCAGACATGGGATATAACGCGTGGAAACTGGATTCCGATCGGGATCTCGAACTAGGATGCGATCCGATGGGTAACTGGATTCCAACCGTTAGATGGGCTTACTAGGCTGGATCCACCTGGATCCTTGTCGAAAGATGGGAATATCAAGCTGATTCCAGCTGGATCCTTGTCGAAATTTCTGCATGGGGCTGGTTAGAATTAATTTGAATAAATGAATGCATAAATTACACAAGAATCTGTAACTCTATTCTAAATTCCAATAATAACAAAAACTGTAATAAAATCTGCAATAAGAACAACTTCAACAAAAGATCACTGTTTCTGTATTGGACGACGACCATCTCAGTCGTGGAGAATGATGAAATATATGAACTCGTATACCTCTATTTAAAATGTTATCTACAAGTTCGTACTACACCAAACTTATATAAATGCGTTTGAAAACTTATGGAAAGTAAATAATAAGTGAAGTGTACGCGATACAACGATGACTTTCTGACTTCCGTCCTGACTCACTTTCAGTGATAGTTTTACTTTTTTTTGTTTAATAAATTTATAGGTCACGTTAGTTGAAGAACAATTTTGACGAAGTTCCTACACGTTCATTTTGTCAGACGCGATAGGATAGGCAAAATATTTCCCTTCAATTTCCCTAATGATCCCGTCTCTTTCATTTCTTCCGTCGAATCCGCAGAATAATAGTACGTTACGATATAAGTGCGGTAAAACTTCTTATGACCGGTGTTGCATTCACACGAAACAAAGAACAAATTTTCGAATGTGTATTGTACAACATTTTACCGAGTAAAATGTAAAGTACAATTAGTTCCGTGCAAATCCTTTAATAACGAGAAGACGATCCGGGATCTATTCAGAATCCAAGTTGGGTCCATCTTAGGGGTCACCTCTAACAAATCCCGATACACGGTAATACTGCTCGCCGTTTAGAACTGGAACACGATCTGGAATCCATTCAGATTTCAGATGAGACGTCCCTTTTAGGGTAACCCTGTCAAATCGTGATCCATGATAAACTGTCATTCAGTGAGGAAGTGGAAATCCATCCGGGATCTATTCGGATTCCAAGTTGGATAACTTGCTCATAACTAACCCATTTAAGTTAACCCATTAAGATAACTAACCCATTTAAGGAAACCCAAGCCAATCCCGACCAGGATCGAGTCTCAAACTGGGACGTCTAGACTGATTTCTACATGGGAGCCTCTGAAAATGACAGATATTACCCGAATCGAGTAAACGAAGTCTGCTGTAGACTGAAATTCTAATGTTTGAACCTCCAATTAGGTTGAACAGAGTGAGATGAGGTTCTTAGACCCTTGTATAAGCCTCCAAAAGTGGCATATTTTACCCATTTTAATTCAACGAAGGGTATTTGAAAGGTTTAAATTTTAACTCGGGAATGATTTATGGATGGAACTTTTTTTAAACGAAAAATGTTAATATTACTCCTACGATCCTATATTTTTATTATCAAATTTAATACAAAAATTAGCTTATGTATAACAATATTATAGAATATGAAAGAAACATATACCATTCCGATCTTAAATTTATGATAGTATTTCGTAAATTCGCAAACTAAAGTCCGTATTCGGGATGATAGTATTTTTTAAAATCATTTTCTATCATTTATTTGTACCAGGACGTACATTTGGAATAATGCTCTACTATTATAAGGACGTGCAGAGCCGATTTATCGTGAACGTTATCAGCCCGGATCGATGACACTATAAGACGCGAATATATGAGTTCTTTCCATGTTATGAAATTCACGTATCCTGTCAATCAGAATGATCGAGAGTATGAAAAATGCGTCGAGTATATTATTATGCGAATGTGCGGTAACCGTACATAACCACGTTTGCGTATTCGTCTATACGAATTTTTATTCAAGTTGTGAGACGCCGTCTAGCAATACCGCAATGGATTCCAGCGATGTTCGAACATTGTTAAATATAATACAGAAATGGGAAAAAATAGTTCGCGGCTATGGCACTTAGCGGGGTAAAGGGTCACGTTGTGTTGTGGAAAAATAAATACCAAGGTATGCGCCAAAGCGCAAAACTTACCCCCTTCGCCCTAAAGAAAAACATAAAGTATCTCTAACGGATTGTTGCGAGAGAAAAGTAATTTAGAAGTCGCTCTTGCTTTGTCCACTTGTTTAAGAAAAAATCCAATAAAACTAGAGATAATGGAAAATGAAAGAGGAAGAAAATGAAATTTTCATTTTACCTTGCACCGTTCACCCAAGATATACTGGAGCATGTGGGATTCTCTAAAAAATTATACTCGCGGACCTTGCGGTTTTCGATCGGATAGTAACTTCAGGATATAGCAGTGTATTCTGAAACTGCTCAGCTTTTTCCAGATTTTTAAAATTGACTTCTTTTCAATTAATTTAGGACTTTGCGAAACCTGAAATTATTATTTATGTGTGATTTTGAGAAAAAATGTTACATAACATTTTTGTATAACAATATGTATTTGTATAACAATAATAACAAATGTTATTTACATAAATGTTATTTCCATAACATTTACAGGAAAAAAAGGAAAAACATGTTTTCGACGTCAAAATGTCTGAGGTTTGCAAAAATGGAGTGTCGGAAATTTTTTTTTTCAATCTATTGAAACAAATTGAGATTTTGGATGAGTCGGAATGGGGGTGGAAGGTACTCTTCCTGTACGCGTTCGACTTCAAAATCTCGGTTATTATAGGAATTCTTATGATCTGAGGGAGGAATTTCGTGTACTGGACCCGAAAGCAGATAAGTTTGTAGGAGGAAATAAACCTCAGATATCCCTTTAGGCAACAAGGCAGGATATTTAGATCATCATCGGTTTGATGTTGTGGGATGATGAGGAATGAATCGCGAATGTGCGAATGAATTTCAAGAGGATACCTCGATGAATTCAATGAACATAAGTATGGTCGGTTTGATGCGGGAAAATCCCGAGATTAATAAGAAAAAATGACTCGAAGGTTCGCGTGAGAGGACTGGCGTCTTCACGGAGAGCGTCCACGCTCATTAACAAATGATTTTAAGTCTCGCGTACTTCTATGCACGCTATTTTAACCGATGTTTGATAGAATATTCTTCAGACGAGTACACAGGTGCATTCCACGTCATCATAGGAATTGTAGTACTATGAAATTACTCAATTTAGGAGGTAGTGGATTGAGGAATCAGGTACTTGAATAGATTTGTTATTATTCAGGGATGTTTCTCAAAAGTAGGAGGTTTGCTACAAGGGAAGAGTGAAGGATTCTCAATGCATCAAGTAAACAGAAGCGTCTGTGCTCAAGGGGGACAACACGTCTTGATTCACCATCGGCCTAGCTCTATCTTCTGCCAAACTTTACTCTAATTGCTTTTATAACTATCGCGCAAATAAATTATTAATGGTCGTGAGTTGGGCTATCTCCAGGAGTTCTCTAAAAGAAACGACGAAAAATAAGACAATTGTCGACTATTATATCAGCAAGAGTTAATTACTAATATGGAACAATTTAATTAATAAATCCCTTTAAATCTATAAAAGCGTGACTCGATACGTCAGCATATCGCCGACGTGCAAAAGAAAGTTTAAATGCTCGAAGCGCTTAATTACGAAGGCTTCCGTAATTTCGAGACAGATTTATTATAGTTCGAATGCTCAGATTTAAATTTGTTGGTATGTGTGTGTGAGAAAGTGCGTAAGCTAGGCGTCTGCCAGGCTCTAGTAGATCATATGCGAGACACGGGCAAGTGTTGGTGCGATACCAAGGCCTGCGCGTATATTCGGGGATGGAGCTTTGTTTACCTCAGTTTTTCTACAGGTACCGTCGATAGACAGTACCGGGCGAATAAATTCGGTAGCTCTCTTAGTAGTGGTCGTGTGGGTGAGATCCCTGACCACTGCCAAGAAAGTTTACGAAGATGAGGCAAAGGAGAGATGGATATACCAGTGTCGTTGCAATAACGAGGCCGGTATTTCAAATAGTGGAGTTAGATTGGGGTTGTAGGTGTCGTTGCAATAACGAGGCCTACAGGAAGCGCGGATTAATGCGGTTTTTTGGGTTTTCAACTGGAATAGGTGTCAATGCAATATTGAGGCCTATGTAAACTATTGGTACGGTGGAAGTAGGTGTCGATGCAATATCGAGGCCTACGGGATGTTTTAAAGGCGGAAAAAGAAGGACGATATTCTAACGTATATTGTAACAGAACATTGAGGATAGAAAAGATAAGAAGAAACTGTGCGTGTTAGCGCAATGCTAAGGCACACAGGAGCTGGGCGTGCTCACGGGAAAAACCGAAAGTGTGAGTGCAATACTCAGGCAATCGGGCGAGCTGGGCTGTGCTCAAGGAAACTCTTACCAAGTGTCAATGCAATATTGAGGCCTGTAAGAGTCGGAATATAATAATAAGTCTTAATACTAGAGGGTCCTTTATGCAGGATAGTTAGGTGTCTAATGAGAGAAGATCGTAGCGAGTGGCTGGCTTTTATACTGTTCGCCCCACTACCAGAGAGGCTGGCAACTGCCATCCGTTTGATCGTTGATCGGTTTGAATCCGCGAGTTTCTACGGCGCGGTGTATGTGCTCGAGCCGTTGGGGTCTAAGACTCAACGATTGAACGGAACGTTATTTTCAAGTTTCTCGCTGGGGGTAAGGCGTTCCGTTACACTATATACCTATATATTTTTTCAGATTTTTTCCAAGGTCTGTATATATATACCTTGTGAAAAATTTGAAAATTTTTTCAAAAATCATGTGCAGCAACTACAAATTTTCTCGCTACCGCCCATCGCAAATTCACCATTCTTCTAATATGTTTCATTTTCATATATATATTTTTTTTTCGTAACAAGGTCAAACATGGAAGTTGACGTCGACCCACTTTGACTCAGAACTAACTAAAAAACTTTGAACTTTGACTAAAAAAACTTTATTTTTGACAAACAAAATTCGTCAGAAATTTTTCAGATTTTTAAAAGTCGCTTATCGACATTTTTGTTTTAAAAAAATTGCAGTCAATGCAAAATTCTTCGAAAAGAAATAGAGAGTTACGTCAATCATGTTAAAAATCCCGAACTCAATCGAGGGAGTCACGGGTCAAACCCAGGTCGAAACGGTATGGATGCCCTATATGAGGTATTTCTGACCGTCTCGGTAAATATTTGAATCTGAACCCTTCTCATTTAAATCATGATCTTTTTATGTACTGCTTTTTGCAATTTTTTAGATCAGACCAATTTTTTTTTCATTTCGTCTCGTGAAAACTGATAACAGTGGTTTGAAAACTTAAAAAATTATTGAGATCCAGCTGGATCCTGCCTGGTATTCCCATCTTCCGGTCGGATTCCAGACGGTCATCAGATCGGATTCCAGGCATGGGATATAACGCGTGGAAACTGGATTCCGATCGGGATCTCGAACTAGGATGTGATCCGATAGCTAACTGGATTCCAACCGTTAGATGGGCTTACTAGGCTGGATCCACCTGGATCCTTGTCGAAAGATGGGAATATCAAGCTGATTCCAGCTGGATCCTTGTCGAAATTTCTGCATGGGGCTGGTTAGAATTAATTTGAATAAATGAATGCATAAATTACACGAGAATCTGTAACTTTATTCTAAATTCCAATAATAACAAAAACTGTAATAAAATCTGCAATAAGAACGGCTTCAACAAAAGATCACTGTTTCTGTATTGGACGACGACCGTCTCAGTCGTGGAGGATGATGAAATATATGAACTCGTATACCTCTATTTAAAATGTTATCTACAAGTTCGTACTACACCAAACTTATATAAATGCGTTTGAAAACTTATGCAAAGTAAATAATAAGTGAAGTGTACGCGATACAACGATGACTTTCTGACTTCCGTCCTGACTCACTTTCAGTGATAGTTTTACTTTTTTTTGTTTAATAAATTTATAGGTCACGTTAGTTGAAGAACAATTTTGACGAAGTTCCCACACGTTCATTTTGTCAGACGCGATAGGATAGGCAAAATATTTCCCTTCAATTTCCCTAATGATCCCGTCTCTTTCATTTCTTCCGTCGAATCCGCAGAATAATAGTACATTACGATGTAAGTGCGGTAAAACTTCTTATGACGGGTGTTGCATTCACACGAAACAAAGAACAAATTTTCGAATGTGTATTGTACAACATTTTACCGCGTAAAATGTAAAGTACAATTAGTTCCGTGCAAATCCTTTAGTAACGAGAAGACGATCCGGGATATACACAGAATCCAAGTTGGGTCCATCTTAGGGGTCACCCCTAACAAATCCCGATACACGGTAATACTGCTCGCCGTTTAGAACTGAAACACGATCTGGAATCCATTCAGATTTCAGATGAGACGTCCCTTTTAGGGTAACCCTGTCAAATCCTGATCCATGATAAACTGCCATTCAGTTGTACGTCAATCATATAAAAAATCGCGAACTCAATCGCAGGAGTCACGGATCAAACCCAAGTCGAAAGGGTATGGATGCCCTATATGAGGTATTTCCGACCGTCTCGGTAAATATTTGAATCTGAACCCTTCTGATTTAAATCATGATCTTTTTATGTACTGCTTTTTGCAATTTTTTAGATCAGACCATTTTTTTTTCATTTCGACTCCTGAAAACTGATAACAGTGGTTTGAAAACTTAAAAAATTATTGAACCGAAGTGGTCTCCTTAAATTTGTTGATCATTATTACCTGTCAATATCAGAGGTTCATTATTAAATCTTTACCTTCTCTAAAAAGTATGTTGCGAGATTTTATCGAATTGCGAGTTGGTCCATTGTTGTCACCTTATTCGCGCTGTGATTGGTCTAAATTGGCGCGAGATCAGATCGAGACCGAGACCGAGTTCGTTTGGCAATTGCAAATCTGACAGTTTTGTCAAGCATATCGGGAGCGCGAGGTTTGAATTCCCAAGTTCGTTGACTTTACAATATTTCGGGGTTTCCGGATTATGTGTTAATTGCGAATATTAAACTAGGCTTAAGATGTTGAACGACAAAGTGCGACGTAGTTTCTACGGCAGCAACAAAACCAGGCGTACGCGGAGTCACTACATGCGGATCAACAAAACAATCGTGAATAAGATGATAAGCGAAGAGATCGGGGAGAATTGAAATTCTGCAGTCAAGTAAAATCAGACCTCTTTGTTCACTCTTACTTTTAGCAAAATCCATGCCAGGTTTCCAGAATTGGAAATCCTGTATTTATTTCATTGAGCAAATAGGTCGTACTGCTTTACTAAAAATGTAAAGCCCCATATAATGATGGAACTTTACATTTTTTTCTAAAGTCTGAAAATGCTCCAGACCTCTAAATAATATAAATACTAATTTATAATTGAAAAAATGTTAAAGGACAATTGGTAATCATTTTGATTCAAATCTATAAAGAGTTTCCGATTCGATAAGATTTAAAATTATTGGAAAAATTTGTTAGATCTCTTAATTTTTGGGAATTCTGATTATACATATTATATGTATTAAATAAGATCGCTGCACCGATACACGCACTTTACTCGCGCGCGCAGCGCGCGGAAGTTTTCTAGTTTCTTTATAAAGTTCATGCATAACGGAACACATTGTCATCGTTTTATTCGTCCTGTGATTGGTTGCTAGGAAAGTCCGTGGTAAACAAGTTCTGTTTGGTGTCAAATTTGATATAAGAGGACGGGCGCTGCAGCGCCCGTAACCTTTTAAAGCTTCGTAAAAGCGCAGCAGCGCAAAAGCTTTTCAGACACGCGCGCCAGCGCGAGTGATTAGTATTGTTATAAAAAGTATACATATATGATCTACGTTAAAATATGAGCGTAAATATATATTTGTGAAAATAACCTTGCCTTCCGAATGAAACGCATTGGAATGCCTTGAGACGTCCAGACAAAACAGGCGACGGGCTCAACGGTTTACGCTGCTTTCATGTTACTCAAGGTAATGCACGAAAAAAAAAGATTAGTTGCCATAACCAAGAAATACTCACTTCTTCGGTAGCTGAAATTCTAACTTAAATTCCTCTATCAGGCTCGATCGGTCGAATAAAAGCAATTGTGAAGAGTAGAATTCTCGTAGTGATCTGAGGGAACAACAAGTCACGTGTCACACACGCAAAGAAATGTTTGGTTGTGGCAACTACGTTTTCGATCTGCTGTACACAATGTCTAAATAATTAGTTGCCTCAACCATATCGAATAGTAACCTCAACTATTCACGATTAGTTCTCGCGAGATTAGTTAGGTTAACTAATCCAATCGTTGGGACTACCACTCGAATTGTCGGTATTACAATTCGAATCGTTAGTATTACCATTTGAGTTGTAAGGTAAATAGAATAATCGATTGGTCGTGTCAACTCATTTCTTCGTTATGGCAACTAATCTTTTTTTTCCGTGCATCCGGAATTTTGGATTTATACCCTTAAGTATTAAATACTGTAACAAGGATGCAAAGTAGAACCTTGCACATTACTTCCTCATTATTTTTCGCAATTTACAAAGCTACCTCTATGAGGAAGTATGTTATTCAATTTTTGGCTTCCTCATAGAGGAAGCTTTGTAAAACGCGAAAAATAATGATGAAGCAATGTGCAAGGTTCTACTTTGCATCCTTGTTTTAATTAGATAAATATACATGTTGTGGATTCGCTTTTTCTATTTCGTTATTGCGTTATTTCGTGATTATTAGAGCGTTTCCGAAGTGAATGTGATAATGTATATTTTTAAAAATAATTCAACATTCCATAAAATCAAAAATTTCATACCGTTCGTCACTAAATTATACATATATAATGGCTGAATATTGTTTTATTTATATACAAAATTTGAGCTCGCTATCTTAAGTTTTGCAAAAGTTACAATAGAGCGATAATGTCAATTTTTTGAAAAATTCAAAACATCATAAAATTTTTACGGCTCAACCGATCTTAACCAAATTCAATAGCGATCACCGGCGTATGAAAGCTCAAATTCCTACCAATTTTAAGATCAATATCTCGAAAATTGAAAGAGTTATTGCGTAAGCAGACATTTTTCAAAAAATTAAAAAACGCGTAATAATTTAACGATGAAGTGGATTTTAACAAAAATTTGTATGAACAATGAGGCTTGATCCCTCTATCTATGGTCCAAATTTCAGGTTGATATCTCAAGGCCTTCTCGAGTTATAAAGGTTTACATTTTTCGATTGTGTAACATACACACACACACACATACACACACACACACACACACACACACACACACACATACAGACATTTTTTCTAAATCACTTTTCTCGATGTTTTGGACCATGTACTGACATCTGATTCTGAGTGTACTGACATGAAAATCTCGAAAAAAAAATTTTCACGAAAACAAAGCTTCCTCTATGAGGAAGCAAAAATGATATGAATACCTTCAGAATACACCACACTATAGATCGGATACGTAAAAGTTCATCTAAAAGTTAGTTCTTCGCATAAACTCTCGGAGTCAGTAAATGCACCACCTAATTCAGGTTATGTTGCAGTTTCTGAAACTGCATGTATAACCTATGTCAAAGAATATGAAGGTACATAGAAGTGCAGATCCTATGCTCCTCCTGAAGCTGCGCAGAAACTGGAGTACCACGCATTTTCGTCATTTTTGGTGCGTACTCCAGTTTCTGCGCAGCTTCAGGCGAAGCATAGGATCTGCACTTCTAGGTACATCCATATTCTTTGCCTATGTGGAAGCTTCAGAAACTGGGGACTGGTTGCTGTTTCAAACTGCGACATACATGTCAGAAAATGGGTCCGCGCCGGTGTCAGAAACTGCGACATGGAATATTCAACAGTGTCAGTAAGTATTGTAGACGACTATAATTAAAACAATAATTTAATTATTATTTCTTAATGATTCAATTTCGAAACCGGGTGAATTTCATTCAGAATGGCTCAGTTTACAAGTCAAAGAAATCTTTTTCAGTTTCAAATATAACGCGTTCGTAAATAATAGAAATCCGGGGCTGCGGTTATAAAGATGTCAGAAACTAGGCCATTTACCTTAGCAACGTGCGACAACAAACGTGTCAACAGTGAGAGAATCTCTCCGTACATCGGCGCAAGCTACCTTCGGCAGTCAATAGTGGCTCTGGCCGGTCGACTGAGAGGAAAATGTCGGAAACGCCCCCTGGAAATTAGATTTTTCAAGTATCGATTTTAATCCTATTTGTAACTATCGTTCTTCAGTCAATTTTACCATAAAAAACATCAATTCCAAACCTTTCTACAGCGATTTTGAAAAAAGTACTTTTTGGACGTTTTTATGATGTCAACATGATGTTAACATTTTATTTTCAAGATATCGATTTATGACCTTCACTATCGTTCTCAAGTCGCATATTGTACCTCAGAAAGTACCAGTTACGTGCCTTTTTGCGATGAATTTTGAAAAAGTCGCTTTTCGTCGGTTCTGATTTCAGAATTCACAGATCCGTCCTTTAGTCGGAAAATCCAACCTAAAAAACCTAAATTTTTTTCCTTCAAGATATCGAATTTCGGCCTTCACTATCGTTCTCAAGTCGCATATTGCATCACGGAAAATTCCCATTTCAAACCTGTCCACAACGATTTTGATAAAAAGTTGTTTTTAGCTTTTTCCGCTGTCAGAACTCATAGATCCGTCCGAATATAATTTTCAGCCGAATGCGCATTATTTCTGATCGCGGAAACACCTTTCTTCAGAATATCCACCGTACTGGAAAATTTTCAATATTCACTTGAAAAAGCTAAAAAAAAATAAAATCAATCAGTGTCTTCCCCACTAAACATTGCGTAGCAACCACGTAGCGCAAATACAGTGTGCGAATCTCTCCGAACATCGGCGCAAGCTACCTACGAAACGACAGTCAACAGTGACCGGCCGGCCGGCTGAGAACTGAGGCGGCGTTCGGCCCACACTCGTTGGTATCAAGTCAGTTGCGTTTCGCGCGTCGCAAGAGCAACTTGTGCCGTATTCGTACGTTCGCCGACTTCGTACACACAAACGTCATATCGCTTACTTATTTACTTGAATGAAAATTTCACTTTAAACAGCATCAATATTATATCCTAAATGAATTTGGTCTAAAAAGTCAATCCAACCACTTTTTCCCAGTTTGCTTTTTTTTATGTATCAGTTCTCTTTATTTTTATAAGACGAACAGAACGATTTAGGGTGCCCGAATTAGCGACGGCTATTATTCCTATCGCTCAATTCTATTATTGACTCTATGTGTTTTAAATAAGAGGAGACTCTCATCGTTGAGCAGTCGGGTATTCACAGACATAATAGCGAATACTATAACGTTAGAGGGGCAGAAAAGCTCGTCCACGTGCACGGAATGTGTAGTCAAGAGTGAGACTCTGTTTATAGTTGGACGCTTCGAGATTCTTGTGTTAAACTCCGCCGCGCCGCAAGGGCGCCCAAGGGATGTCTTAAAAGCTTTTGTAGTGAAGTGGAGTAAGTATTAATTAAAAATACTGGATAACAGTTTTTATTGTTCTTCGGCAAAGAGCGACCTTCATGATTATGATGCTGGTTTCTTTATAAGGGCTGAAAGCTCTGATACGGGATCGCAATTTTCTTTTTTTAACACTGTCTTCAGAATTACACTAATTAAGAGTATTGAACAGCAATTAGCCAAAATTAAGAGAATTGCAAAATTGATTCTCGATTTTCTAGAAACTGAAAATACCAATTTTTAAGAGACTCAAAAAAAATCTTGAATTGCTGTTACCATTTCATAGCAAAAATTAATAAATAAAATGAACAGATTATTCATTATTATTATTATTTTTTAAAATAAATTATTTATAACAAAGTTATGAAAAAGACAGAAATTTGGAGAAATATAAAAAGTTCTGCATTTGATGAATACAAAACTCCTCGTATAAGTAATACGCTTCGTGAAAATCATGAAAATCTCTTCTATTCAAATATTTTTCAGCACAAATAAATGAGATGCATGGAGTGTAATTCACGACTTTTTATGCAATATGCACTGCAACTCTCTTTGAAACCGCGTAAATGTACGTTGGTATTTTAAGAAGTAGAAAATACCAATTTTTGCGAGGCGCAAATATCGTGAGTTGCATTTACCACTTGGTTGATAAAATAAATGAATAAATTAAACAGATCATTCATTATTAGTATTTAAAAAAATAATTTATTCGTAGCAAAGTTATGATAAAGATAGAAATTGTCTTTGGAAAAATATACTCGTATCGCTTTATGAAAAACTCTTATATTAAAAAATTTGTTATCATAAAGAAATATGATGTATGTAGTGTAATTCACGACTTTTGATGAAATTTGTACTGCAACTCTCTTTGAAACCGCGTAAATGTACGTTGGTATTTTAAGAAGCAGAAAATACCAATTTTTGCGAGGCGCAAATATCGTGAGTTGCATTTACCACTTGGTTGATAAAATAAATGAATAAATTAAATAGATCATTCATTATTATTATTTAAAAAAATAATTTTTTTTCATAGCAAAGTAATGATAAAGATAGAAATTGTCTTTGGAAAAATATACTCGTATCGCTTTATGAAAAACTCTTATATTAAAAAATTTGTTATCATAAATAAATATGATGTATGTAGTGTAATTCACGACTTTTGATGAAATTTGTACTGCAACTCTCTTTGAAACCGCGTAAATGTACGTTGGTATTTTAAGAAGTAGAAAATACCAATTTTTGCGAGGCGCAAATATCGTGAGTTTCATTTACCACTTGGTTGATAAAATAAATGAATAAATTCAACAGATCATTCATTATTATTATTTAAAAAAATAATTTATTCATAGCAAAGTTATGATAAAGATAGAAATTGTCTTTGGAAAAATATACTCGTATCGCTTTATGAAAAACTCTTATATTAAAAAATTTGTTATCATAAAGAAATATGATGTATGTAGTGTAATTCACGACTTTTGATGAAATTTGTACTGCAACTCTCTTTGAAACCGCGTAAATGTACGTTGGTATTTTAAGAAGTAGAAAATCCCAATTTTTGCGAGGCGCAAATATCGTGAGTTACATTTACCACTTGGTTGATAAAACAAATGAATAAATTAAACAGATCATTCATTATTAGTATTTAAAAAAATAATTTATTCATAGCAAAGTTATGATAAAGATAGAAATTGTCTTTGGAAAAATATACTCGTATCGCTTTATGGAAAACTCTTATATTAAAAAATTTGTTATCATAAAGAAATATGATGTATGTAGAGTAATTCACGACTTTTGACGAAATTTGTACTGCAACTCTCTTTGAAACCGCGTAAAAGTACGTTGGTATTTTAAGAAGTAGAAAATACCAATTTTTGCGAGGCGCAAATATCGTGAGTTGCATTTATCACTTGGTTGATAAAATAAATGAATAAATTAAATAGATCATTCATTATTATTATTTAAAAAAATAATTTATTCATAGCAAAGTTATGATAAAGATAGAAATTGTCTTTGGAAAAATATACTCGTATCGCTTTATGAAAAACTCTTATATTCAAAAATTTGTTATCATAAAGAAATATGATGTATGTAGTGTAATTCACGACTTTTGATGAAATGTGTACTGCAACTCTCTTTGAAACCGCGTAAATTTACGTTGGTATTTTAAGAAGTAGAAAATACCAATTTTTGCGAGGCGCAAATATCGTGAGTTGCATTTACTACTTGGTTGATAAAATAAATGAATAAATTAAACAGATCATTCATTATTATTATTTAAAAAAAAATTATTCATAGTAAAGTTATGATAAAGATAGAAATTGTCTTTGGAAAAATATACTCGTATCGCTTTATGAAAAACTCTTATATTAAAAAATTTGTTATCATAAAGAAATATGATGTATGTAGTGTAATTCACGACTTTTGATGAAATGTGTACTGCAATTCTCTTTGAAACCGCGTAAATTTACGTTGGTATTTTAAGAAGCAGAAAATACCAATTTTTGCGTGGTGCAAATATCGTGAGTTGCATTTACCACTTGGTTGATAAAATAAATGAATCAATTAAACAGATCATTCATTATTATTATTTTAAAAAATAATTTGTTCATAGCAAAGTTACGATGAAGATAGAAATTATCTTTAGAAAAATATACTCGTATCGCTTTATGAAAAACTCTTATATTAAAAAATTTGTTATCATAAATAAATATGATGTATGTAGTGTAATTCACGACTTTTGATGAAATTTGTACTGCAACTCTCTTTGAAACCGCGTAAATGTACGTTGGTATTTTAAGAAGTAGAAAATACCAATTTTTGCAGGCGCAAATATCGTGAGTTGCATTTATCACTTGGTTGATAAAATAAATGAATAAATTAAACAGATCATTCATTATTATTATTTAAAAAAATAATTAATCATAGCAAAGTTACGATGAAGATAGAAATTGTCTTTGGAAAAATATACTCGTATCGCTTTATGAAAAACTCTTATATTAAAAAATTTGTTATCATAAAGAAATATGATGTATGTAGTGTAATTCACGACTTTTGATGAAATGTGTACTGCAACTCTCTTTGAAACAGCGTAAATTTACGTTGGCGTTTTAAAAAGTAGGATCACGTTATCAGGTACAGAAAGCTCTGCTAAAGCAAGAGGGAGAGAAGAGAGCTAAAGTTAAAGTTCAACTGTAATTAGGGCAACAACTGTGCGTGTAATCGCATTCCAACTTTTTGTATGATGTTCGTTAGAGTATTCTCTTATCATTTGTATATTATTTTTATGCACTCAAGTAGGTAGATTTTACGTGAACTTCGTTTATTTACGAGGTTGGACCACTTTTGTTAAAAGACCAATGATTAATTTCCAAACTTTGACCTCTATTATCTTTTAAATGGATTGGTCAGGCCTTATTTTATCGGTATAAGTTGACGCGGAAAAAAATTACTCTGGGGATAAATAATTGAAGAAAGAAGAGACCAATTATAAGATGTTTAAAGCTCAATTACCTTAATTAATTGTCTTCTTCGCTGCTTCAAGAGGGAAAATATTTTCTGGCTCTATTATCTGATTCTGCATCTCGTTTAGTGGATTTTTAGTCTTTAGCCGCTATTGTTATTGCTTTATTTATTTTGTTTGTTCATAGAGGAATATTTACTTTCGCGAATTTTAATCTATCGAACTAAATAGTTTTTATAATTTTAAATAATATAATGCGAAAGAATAATCTATATTTAATTTGAATGGAAACTGTAGAAAGGTTTGATTTTTATAGGATTTTCAGTTTTTCGCAAAACTGACCGTTTTGTTCTAATTCGCGACATCATCGAGAAATTTAACTCTCATTTCTCCAGAGACAAGCTAATATTCAGCTGTAGTAGATATGAAATTTGGTGAAGATCGGTAAAAGGATTCGGATTTTATAGAACTTTTTCGAAAAATTTACGTTAGCGTTCTAACTAAAAAAAAACCAGTTCAAATTTTCTACAGTGACAAACTAATATTCTACTGTCATAGATATTAAATTTGTTGAAGATTGGTAAACGCGTTCGGATTTTATAGACCTTTTTCGACAAATTTACGTTGCCGTTCTAAATCAACTTGACTTCGACAAAATCCATTGGAATTTTCTACAGGGCCGAATTAAAATTCATTTGTAGTAGATATTAATTCATTCTCAATTAATTGAGAATCGGAAACGGCTTTCGGGTTTTATAGCAATATGAATTTTTTATATTTGAACCACTTGTACAATTGAAATATTAGACAGAGTGGGTTAAAACTATTGACAAATGTCGATATCATTCGAGGACATTTAGTACGAAATTTGGTGGAAATCGATAGAGGCATTCGAATTTTATGTAACTAGGAATTATTTTAAGGGGAGGGAGTCAGGTAAAAAAAATTGATTTTGGAAATTCAATATCATCCAAATCCTATTGCATATAAAAGTGCCCAATGCACTATATTGTTGGTGCTCGATGAAAGGATTTTTTACTGTCGTCTGACTTGCATATGCTTTTCAATATTATCTTAAGCAAAGTTCTTAGGTTTTCCATTCTGCGCATGATTCAGATCAAACTACTAGGCAGATTGGAATGGTTGACGTCTCATTTTCTTCTTCATGAAAAGGTACACCGGCTAAATGGAGCAAACTATTTTTTTTTTCATTCTGAAAGCAAAGTTAATCACTGATTTAGAAAATAGCATAAAATTTATTTACTAATAATTATGTCACTTAAAAAATATTACCTTTTATTAACATTTGCTCCATTTAGCCGGTGTATCTTTTCATGAAGAAGAAAATGAGACGTCAACCATTTCAATCTGCCTACTAGTTTGATCTGAATCATGCGCAAAATGGAAAACCTAAGAACTTTGCTTAAGATAATATTGAAAAGCATATGCAAGTCAGACGACAGTAAAAAATCCTTTCATCGAGTAACAACAATATAGTGTGTTAGGCATTTTTATATGCAAAAGGATTTGGATGATATTGAATTTTCAAAATCAATTTTTTTGACCTGACTCCCTCCCCTTAAACAATGCTGCAAAGTCGGCCTTTGCAAATAACTTTCTCATTTTCCATCTTTCTCAATGTTGCCTCTGAGAAAGCCAAATTTGGTCAACATACTCACTCGTAGAGATAGCCCCGAGAGAGGTGGAAAATGAGCAAGTAATATACAAGGCCCGGCTTTGCAATCTTTTTTTTTACCGGAGAGTCCAGCCAGTAATTTGCTACCTGATGGTGTTGAATACAGACAACAAGTGGTAAGAAATTGCTGATCGCTGGTCACTAAATAATTGGAAAATTAGCATCCATCCAAGACATGATTCCTCACTCATTACAGTGGAGGGAGAAAATGATTAATTAACATAATTTTAAATTCAATGTAAATACCCTAAAGAGAGCCAAGAAAAAGTAAACATCATTATCATTAAGGTTATTATTAAGACCGTTCAATGCCGAAGACAAATAGAAGTTGAATTTATACAGAATTCGTTCAAAGAAAAAGTATTTGAAATACTTTCATGAATAAATGATTAAGAATAATTAAGCCTATCGAATATTAGAATTTATTTAAAAAAAATAATTCGTGTAAATTATTCATAATTAATGCAGTAATGTGAAAATTTTGAAGTTTGCATAATGATTAATCATAATTATCTTAGACAAAAAGTATTTTAAATACATTTTTATTGAACAGTTGCCCATTCCTGATACAAAATGAAACGGCAAATACAGCCCGGAACTATTTATTATTATATCGAATCAGTCTCTCAATTTTGCCTGCATACACGAGTGCAAATAACTAAATTGCATCAAGTAGTTGAATTAATGCAAACTTCGTGATATTGATCGTTTCCACATCGATGAACGTCGATATGAACTTGGCTTGTTAATTCAATATGGATGCATTTTGTTTTAAAACTTTGTCAATATTTGTACGAAGAATTGTTTTTTTTTTTCGAGTTATTCATGTCAGTATTCTCAAAATTGTGTGAAACGTCGAGAGAAGTGATCTCGAAAAAATGCGCGGTGTGTGCGTTTGCCATGGGCATAAAATTAATAAATCTTTTATAACTAGAGAATGATTAGGATTCTAATACTGAAACTTAGCGCGCAAGTGAAGCAGTTGATGAACTTTTATTTTATCACAGATTTAGTTTTTATTAAAAGCAAAATGACATGAACCCGTTATTTATGCAAATTTCAAAATATCAATTTGAAAATTTTTTCTCCCTTACACAAACAACCAAAGTTGATTGGCCAAAGCGGTAAAAAATTCACGAAATTATCCTAAACATTTCCTTCCTTTTTTTTCAACCCCCATGGAAAAGTAATATATATATGAAACTATATCCAACATATAGAATTTTTGGGAAGATATATCTTGTTCGCACCCAGAGAAGTCGGCCTCATGGGTTAATTTAAATCAATTATGGGATCTATTTCAAATAAATGAAATCTTATTTGAATCAAGTAAATTTTATTAGAAATTATTATGATTTATTTGTATGCAATAAATTCTATTTGATCGAAATAAAATTCTATTACAGGGTGGTAAATTGGCGCTAAATCTCCCGTAAGAAAGTAAAAAGTACATAAAAGGAAGTCTTGAAAAAAAATATAGGAAAATGATGAACAAAAAAAACAGAAATAAACCTTAATACTATAATTACAATTTTAATATAATTTGTCAATTGAACCCGATTGACAATAATGATGTGGATTTTTTTAAACACGCTTTTGCTCGGCATCGAAGCCGCGGTCAGGGAAAACCGGGAAAACCAGGAAAAGTCAGGGGAATTAAAAATTGATCAGGGAATCAGGGAAAAGTCAGGGAATATCGAAATTAGTCAGGGAAAAAGTAGATTATTGCCAAACTTTCAATAACTGAATAAAAATGCATAAAAGAAAGACTTGAAAAAAAAAATAACTGAAAAATATTTGAAAAGAAAAAAAGATTTATATAAACATTACAACATAAATCTATTCGAACAAATCGAAGCACTCAAGAAAAAAGTTTAAAAAGTGTTATATATTACTAAAATAAATATTACACTTCACATCACATCACACATACATAATAAATTGTTAAATTACATTAGTACTTAATCGGATTTAAAGTATTATAATTCCAAAGATCGTTTATATTTTGAAAGAAAAAATATATCATCAAAAGTGCTATTCGTTGTTGATCGAGAAATAAATAATTTATCGAAAACACGTAAATGTTTCTAATACATTTTTTTAAATTCGCGTTATAAATTTTTTAGTAGATATCCTTAGAATTTCGGCCAGGGAAAATTCATAAATTGATCAGGGAAAAATCAGGGAAAAGACAGGGAATTTTTTTCCGGGAAAAAAACGGCCACCATGTATTATTATACTAAGTATAATATAACATGAATTATTATAATAGTGTTTAATGTGATGTAAAGCTTTATGACTCCAAAGATCGTTTACGTAATTTAAGGTTGCAAAATAAATACAGAAAAAATATGTTCATTGTTGATCGGAAAAATAAATCACTTATCGAAGATGTGCACTTATTTTGGATACATTTTCATTGGCATTAACTTTTAAAAATAGAAATCGTCGGAATTTTGGTCAGGGAAAAGTCAAGGAAAAGACAAGGAATTTTTTTCGAAAAAAAAAACGTCCACCATGTATTAGGTCGGCCATTAAATAAATTTCTTCTTCAAATGCTACCACATTCGGATTTTATTTTCATCAAATAGAATTTATTTAATTAAAATAAATCGTATTTATTTCAAGAAAGTTTTATTTAACTAAAATAAAATTTCATTGATTTGAAATAGACTTAATATTTTATTCAAATAAACCCATGAGCCCGATTTCTCTGGGTGTGTACATCTATTATACATCTTTCATATATCTTGCATATACTTTGGTCGGGGCCGATTGCCTAAGACCAACAGAAATTGAATTTATACCGAATGCCACAGAAAATATAGATATAGAATATAGC
This sequence comes from Ephialtes manifestator, assembly GCA_963970395.1. Classification (NCBI taxonomy): domain Eukaryota; kingdom Metazoa; phylum Arthropoda; class Insecta; order Hymenoptera; family Ichneumonidae; genus Ephialtes; species Ephialtes manifestator. The sequence continues at coordinate 20,131,318 of OZ019975.1, forward strand.
CCGTAACTATTTATTATTATATCGCATCATTCTCGCGATTTTGCCGGGATTCACAAGTGCAAATAACTAAATTGCATCAAGTAGTGCACGAGTTTGAGATATTGATCGTTTCCTCATCGATGAACGCTGACATCGTTAACGTGGTTTATTCGTTACAACAGTATGGATGCATTTTCATTCAGAACTTTCTTACGAATTTTACGAAAAGTATTCCAAGTATCTTTCCGAGACTTTACTTAATCCGCGCTAATAGAATAATATCTTTATCGATATACTCTGCAGCTATTTCTTTCATGGGAAAAGTCTTCGACGCTGCGTTTGGACATCGAGTAAATGTGCAAATTTTAACATTCGGATTGATTGACTCAGTCGAAATTACGTAATATTCAGGATGTGTCAGTTCTGAGTCGATCACAGGCGGGATATATTAGGAATGAGAGAGCGAACGAGAAGAAACTTTGGATGGGAATAAGGACTCTGTTAAACTTAACGACGTCGATAAACGCGACTATCAATCTCTTTGTGTTATTTCCATCTGGATGGAGCGCAGGACAATAGCTCGCCGCGTCGTCCTCTCGTTGACGACAACGTTCGAGCTCTTGTATTACCGGGAGAAATATCGAGAGTATAAAATTAATGGCGAACGGCTTTTCCCTATCTATCAAGACCATCCCTGCAGCATAAGAGCCCTCAAGGGTATTCGAATAATTATGTAGCTTCCGGAAAACGATATACAATACGACGCTATTAAAAAGTCAATGGCTTATGTATCTTTTAATTAATCGCGTATTACTGACTGCCGTTTCTGAGAATGCTTATTTTACTGTTTGCAATTACAAGAGTTCGCCCAGACAAACGTTTGGTAATATCTCATAAGTCATAAACCTTTGATCTTCTTATAAATAAAAATAAAATGTTACTGTAGGAGTAGAAGTTTGTGAATTTTTACTCGTGCAAATTTCAAGCTACCGATTTGAACATTTTTTCACACTTTCACATACAACCCAGGTTGATTGGCATTGCATTTCGGTTGAGCATTCACCTCAAATAAATTTTTTTATTTGTAATTAATATATTTATTGAATAGTAAATATATTCAAATCTAAGAAATATTTATTTGGATCGGCAGTATTATAAATGTTGATAAAAAAAAAAGTATATTCCTCACTATCTTCTTATAAATAAAAATAAAATGTTACTGTAGGAGTAGAAGTTTGTGAATTTTTACTCGTGCAAATTTCAAGCTACCGATTTGAACATTTTTTCACACTTTCACATACAACCCAGGTTGATTGGCATTGCATTTCGGTTGAGCATTCACCTCAAATAATTTTTTTCTATTTGTAATTAATATACTTATTGAATAGTAAATATATTCAAATCTAAGAAATATTTATTTGGATCGGCAGTATTATAAATGTTGATAAAAAAAAAAAGTATATTCCTCACTATCGCCTTAGAAGCTCAGAAACTGCCTCCCGCTCAGTAGTTAGCGCGCAAACTAGTGCGCGGCTAATCGGTCACCCATCCAAGTTATGACCGCAAATGATGCTGCTTAACTCTGGAGACCGTCGAAGCCACGCACCGACCACGCGTTCACTGCTGCCGATTTAGAGAATATGTAATTTTTATATAAATATACGACAAGAATTAAATCAAATCGATAAATGTTGCATGTTGATAATAATAAACTCCAATGATGAAAGGAAATAAATATATATTGGATTATAAGATAGTTTTAATTGATTTTATTTAAAAATATCTAATACATGTATTTGGTCTTTTTGACCAGATCTTTTTTCCGGATTAAGAAAGTATTTAGTAGCAATAAATAAAATATTGCTTCCTCATAGAGGAAGCTTTGTTTTCATGAAATTTTTTTTTTTCGAGATTTTCATGTCAGTATGCTTAGAATCACCTAAAACGTCGAGAAAAGTGGTTTAGAAAAAATGTCCGTATGTATGTATGTGTGTGTGTGTGTGCTGGGCTTCGAAAATTCAATCTCCTCTCACTCGGTAACCGTTCGAGCGATCCGGCTCAAATTTGGCACGCAAGTAGAGTAGCTGCCCCTCTTTGAATGTTGTGATTTTTGCCAAAATATGTGAAGTCATTAAGATTTTATGTTGATTTTAATTTGTTGAAAAAAGGGCGTGGTCGCTCTAACTTTCGTAAAAGTTCGCCGATTTGGCTAAATAGTTCTTCATAACTGAAGATACGTTCAATGTTGTATGGTATTGAATTTCGACGAAATCGGTAAAGCGGTTCGGATTTTATAGAATTTTGAATTTTTCGAAAAAAATAGATTTTGATCTAAATTACGTCGAATTTCAACAAATGAACAGAAATTTTGTACAGACGAAAAATAACATTCAGAAATGCCATGTACCAAATTTGGTGATGATCGGTAAAGTCGTTCGGATTTTACACCATTTTTCATTTAAAAAAAAATGTAGATTTTCGCTATAACTTCCAGAAAAGTTGAGAAAGTACGACAAAAATTTGTATCTAATCAAAATTAGATGTAACGGTGTTTGCAGAGGTGATTTATAGCTGTATAAAACACCTCTGCAAAAGAGACACAAGGTATAAAAAAAAAAGATGCAAAGTAGAACCTTGCACATTGCTTCCTCATTATTTTTCGCTTTTTACAAAGCTTCCTCTATGAGGAAGCCAAAATTGAATAACATACTGCTTCCTCACAGAGGGAGCTTTGTAAAAAGCGAAAAATAATGAGGAAGCAATGTGCAAGGTTCTACTTTGCATCTTTTTTCACACTTTCACATACAACCCAGGTTGATTGGCATTGCATTTCGGTTGAGCATTCACCTCAAATAAATTTTTTTATTTGTAATTAATATACTTATTGAATAGTAAATATATTCAAATTTAAGAAATATTTATTTGCATCGGCAGTATTATAAATGTTGATAAAAAAAAAATGTATATTCCTCACTATCCCCTTAGAAGCTCAGAAACTGCCTCCCGCTCAGTAGTTAGCGCGCAAACTAGTGCGCGGCTAATCGGTCACCCATCCACGTTATGACCGCAAATGATGCTGGTTAACTCTGGAGACCGTCGAAGTCACGCACCGACTGCGCGTTCACTGCTGCCGATTTAGAGAATATGTAATTTTTATATAAATATACGACAAGAATTAAATCAAATCGATAAATCTTGCATGTTGATAATAATAAACTCCAATGATGAAAGGAAATAAATATATATTGGATTATAAGATAGTTTTAATTGATTTTATTTAAAAATATCTAATACATGTATTTGGTCTTTTTGACCAGATCTTTTTTCCGGATTAAGAAAGTATTTAGTAGCAATAAATAAAATATTTTTTTAATGTTGCACAGTGAAAGTTGATTCAAATAAATAAATATGTTGGAAATAAAAAAACTGAAAAATTGAATAAAATACATATCTGTTGGAGGGAAAGTAAATTTTCGTTGATTGAAATAATTTAATGTTGAATAGATAATTTTAGTTAATATTACCAAATTTTTTTTTTGGTTGCGGTTCAAAATTTATGAAATTGAAAATGAAAATCTCCTCTCTTTTTTTTAATTCCTATAACTCGTGAATACCTTACAGTATTCAATTGATACTTTTCACGGAAGTACATTATTAGAGTTTTTTGTATGATAATTAATATAAAGTATTGGAAGTTTTTTTGCGTATACGCGTATATTAAATTTGATATACAAATATTAATAAATATACAAAAAAATTGTTCCAAAATTAATATACTGCATACTAAATACTTCATAAAAGTTGTGTTTATATTATAATTATGGAAATTTTACAATATATCCGTATATTAAATGAAATTTAATATACGGATATATTGTATTAAATGAAATTTAATATACAAAATTTAATTTAAATAAAATTCATACAAAATTTAATACACCGTATCTGCAAAAGAACTTCCAATACATATATTAATTTTAAAAAAATTTTCAACAGTGTAGTCAAATACATTTACCAACTATTGTGGTAAACTTAATAAAAATACACAAAGCCACGAAAGATTTATGCAGTTTAATTTTTTTTCCAAATATTAAATATCCGTCCAATTTTTTTTGGTTTGCAATACTTTTTCTTTTTACATACTGCGTATATAAAAAGAGAAAATAAGATCGGTGTGTAAACTCTATATCGTGTAAATCATAAAAATTTCAAGTAAAAATGCATACAGTCCTAAGATTATAAATAAGGTTAGTGGGTGTTAATTTAGTCCGAAACTAACAAAGGGAATCAAAATCAATAGAAATATTTTCCAGATGTCTTGCAGTGAAAGTCAACTCTATAAGAAAGTTAAAATTTTTCAACATAGCGTTCTTCATAAATATACTTTTGTAAAATCTGACTAACAATGATGAAGCAATGTGCAAAGTTCCATATTCAAGCGATTTTTTTTCATGTTTCGAGACCTTCTGAAAGCTCGTACAATATTAATTACTCAGAGAGCGCTCACAAAAAAAAACTTAATTTTATTTTTAGATGAAAAAATTCACTTTCTCCTTATTTACTATCAGAATTATGTACATAATTCTTATTCATTAATAATTCTTATAGGCAAAAATTAAACGCGCCTTAATTTTTTCATGATGATTAGATTTTAGAATTACAATTGGTTTCCATTAACAGTACACTATTAAAAATTTTTGTATGAAAATTAATATAAAGTATTGGAAGTTTTTTTACGGATACGCGTATATTAAATTTAATATACAAATATTAATTATTATATAAAACAATTGTTGCAAAATTAATATACATTATACTAAACACTTCATAAAAGTTGTGATTATAATATAATTATTGGAACTTTACAATATATCTGTATATTAAATTAAATTTAATATATTGTAAAGTTCCAAAAATTCTTTTCCAGATACGGTATATTAAATTTCGTTTAATATCTGGAAAAGAATTTTCAATACATATATTAATTTTCAAAATATTTTTAAAAGTGTACTTTTATCATTGCCAATGATTGTACGAACGCCATATCAACTGAAGTACAAATGGCAGTTAGAAACTGCAATACTGACAATTAATGCATGCAATTTCACATGTAGGTAGATTATGATGCAGGCATAAAACTTTTAATATGTCTATTATACTTCGTGTAACTAAAAAAGAATTCGGCTATTTGCATGAGTCGTCGCCTAAAAGTTATTATCTCATTCTCTATTCGCGTTACATGAAGATCAAAGGTTTATGAGATATGCCCATCTGCTGAATTCCTTACGAGAGGTACTTCACGAGAAGACTGGCGATAATACGCTGCAGGCAGCCTGTATGCTGATCACTAGATGCAAATTCTGTTGCTATAGGTAGATGCGAGAGGAAATACATCAGTCATGAGTCGTGAGATGGTCAGCGTCGTCTCTGATAGGGTCCTGACCATGTCATTCAATTCTACGAATGAGCTACACCCAATGTTGATACCGAGTGTTCAATTTCCGTCTAAAATAGGAAGGAGCATATGATTTACCGAAAGTTGGGGACAATAATAATATTAATGTTATTCTAAATCACAACTATGAATCTTCCATAAATCTGCTTAAATGTAATAAAGATATGTAATGTAGAGTTATTTTTAGTTAGTATAGTTTCATAACTCTTTGTTTTTGTTGAGAGTCTTAGATTTTTTTTCAAAGGCTACCACGAAAATAAATTGGATAACCGATTAATTGCTTATAAATTGTATTAGTAACATAATGGAATTATCTATACTCTAGATAATAAAATTGTTGATAGTCTGGTGAGTGGGTAGTGAGATTCTCGTCAAATTATTTACTGGAAGCTTGGAATAATGATAGTCATCATTAATATTATTATTGTTACTGTCAGTTACAAAAACAAAGGCTTCTAGTTTATACAAATCTGTTTCAAAATAATTAAGATAACGTAAAAGGAAAATTAGCAGTGATTAATGCCGATACAGAAATAAACAGACAGCTGGTCTACTTGCTTATAAATTGCATTGGTAAATAAAAAAGTAGTTGTCTAATTTTGAGAAACAACATATTTGACAATCCGTTGAGTGTATAACAGTTATTGGTAGTGTCGTATTTAATTCTTGTCATATTTACCAGAAGCTTGAATTATCACTTGTAATATCACAAGAGCTTTGAAATTATCGGATATTTCCTGACAGGTTCGTTGCAAGCAAATGAGCGAGTCAAGTTTTCCAGGTTAAAAAATCACGAGCGCGTAGCGCGAGTGATTTTTCTAGAAAACTTGACGAGTTTATTTGTTTGCAGGGAACCTGGAGGGAAATATCAGATTAATTTCGAAGCTCGAGTGGTATTCGGGGGATTATTTTTTCTATTCAAATTGCGACAAATGGAATTGCGTCATGAGACAAAAATTATCATTCTGAGAAGGAAATTTTATAATCAGAACAAAAACTTTTTAATTCATGTTTAAAGTATTGTAATTAAATACACAATTGTTATAGACATTTGTATATTGATTCCAGACTGAGGTTTTCGATTTAATCGTATTAACAGGGACATTTCCCTTTACTTTTTCATCAATAGTTTGCAAGGATTCAACTCCAAACCTGCTCATATCAAATAAAAATCCTTCGACTGCCACAATAAAATTCAATCTGTCAGTTTGACAGATGGTTGACGCGGCTAAATGATTTTTTTGTTTTATATATATAACCAACACGCAAAATTATCAAAAAATTATGAGTATAATACCGTGTAGCTTGCCCCACGTGACGTCGAATGGTGCAATTCCATTGGTCGAAATTTGGATGGGAAAAATAATCATTATAATTATTTATGAATCTTAGATAAATCTGCTTAAATGTAATTAAGATATGTAATGTAGAATGATCTTCACTTGGTACAGTTTCATAACTATTTGTTTTTGTTGAGAGTCTTAGATTTTTTTTCAAAGGCTACCACGAAAATAAATTGGATAACCGATTTAATTGCTTATAAATTGTATTAGTAACATAATGGAATTATCTATACTCTAGATAATAAAATTGTTGATAGTCTGGTGAGTGGGTAGTGAGACTCTCGTCAAATTATTTACTGGAAGCTTGGAATAATGATAGTTATCATTAATATTATTATTGTTACTGTCAGTTACAAAAACAGAGGCTTCTAGTTTATACAAATCTGTTTCAAAATAATTAAGATAACTCAAAAAGAAAATTAGCAGGGATTAATGCCAATACAGAAATAAACAGAAAGCTGCTTTACTTGCTTATAAATTGCATTGGTAAATAAAAAAGTAGTTGTCTAATTTTGAGAAACCACATTTTTGACAATCCGTTGAGTCTATAACAGTTATTGGTAGTGTCGTATTTAATGCTTGTCATATTTACCAGAAGCTTGAATTATCACTTGTAATATCACAAGAGCTTTGAAATTATCGGATATTTCCTGACAGGTTCGTTGCAAGCAAATGAGCGAGTCAAGTTTTCCAGGTTAAAAAATCACTCGCGCTACGCGCTCGTGATTTTTTAACCTGGAAAACTTGACGAGTTTATTTGTTTGCAGGGAACCTGGAGGGAAATATCAGATTAATTTCGAAGCTCGAGTGGTATTCGGGGGATTATTTTTTCTATTCAAATTGCGACAAATGGAATTGCACCATGAGACAAAAATTATCATTCTGACAAGGAAATTTCATAATCAGAACAAAAACCTTTTAATTCATGTTTAAAGTATTGCAGTTAAATACACAATTGTTATAGACATTTGTATATTGATTCCAGACTGAGGTTTTCGATTTAATCGTATTAACAGGGACATTTCCCTTTACTTTTTCATCAATAGTTTGCAAGGATTCAACTCCAAACCTACTCATATCAAATAAAAATCCTTTGACTGCCACAATAAAATTCAATCTGTCAGTTTGACAGATGGTTGACGCGGCTAAATGATTTTTTGTTTTATATATATAACCAACACGCAAAATTATCAAAAAATTATCAGTATAATACCGTGTAGCTTGCCCCACGTGACGTCGAATGTTGCAATTTCATTGGTCGAAATTTGGATGGGAAAAATAATCATTATAATTATTTATGAATCTTAGATAAAGCTGCTTAAATGTAATTAAGATATGTAATGTAGAATGATCTTTACTTGGTACAGTTTCATAACTATTTGTTTTTGTTGAGAGTCTTAGATTTTTTTTCAAAGGCTACCACGAAAATAAATTGGATAACCGATTTAATTGCTTATAAATTGTATTAGTAACATAATGGAATTATCTATACTCTAGATAATAAAATTGTTGATAGTCTGGTGAGTGGGTAGTGAGACTCTCGTCAAATTATTTACTGGAAGCTTGGAATAATGATAGTTATCATTAATATTATTATTGTTACAGTCAGTTACAAAAACAAAGGCTTCCAGTTTATACAAATTTGTTTCAAAATAGTTAAGATAACGCAAAAAGAAAATTAGCAGTGATTAATGCCGATACAGAAATAAACAGAAAGCTGCTTTACTTGCTTATAAATTGCATTGGTAAATAAAAAAGTAGTTGTCTAATTTTGAGAAACCACATTTTTGACAATCCATTGAGTCTATAACAGTTATTGGTAGTGTCGTATTTAATTCTTGTCATATTTACCAGAAGCTTGAATTATCATTATAATTACTTATGAATCTTAGATAAATCTGCTTAAATGTAATTAAGATATATAATGTAGAATGATCTTTACTTGGTACAGTTTCATAACTATTTGTTTTTGTTGAGAGTCTTAGATTTTTTTTCAAAGGCTACCACGAAAATAAATTGGATAACCGATTTAATTGCTTATAAATTGTATTAGTAACATAATGGAATTATCTATACTCTAGATAATAAAATTGTTGATAGTCTGGTGAGTGGGTAGTGAGATTCTCGTCAAATTATTTACTGGAAGCTTGGAATAATGACAGTTATCATTAATATTATTATTGTTACTGTCAGTTATAAAAACAGAGGCTTCTAGTTTATACAAATCTGTTTCAAAATAATTAAGATAACGTAAAAAGAAAATTAGCAGTGATTAATGCCGATACAGAAATAAACAGACAGCTGGTTTACTTGCTTATAAATTGCATTGGTAAATAAAAAAGTAGTTGTCTAATTTTGAGAAACAACATTTTTGACAATCCGTTGAGTGTATAATAGTTATTGGTAGTGAGATTCTTGTCGTATTTAACAGAAGCTTGAATTATCATTATAATTATTTATATTATAGTAAGTTGTAAAATAATAACTTAAAAATGTATATAAATCTGTTTAAATATAATTAAAGATAACGTAGAAAATACTTTATTTTTTTACATGCTTTATGTGTGATGACAAAGTAAAGAAAATTGCTGATTTAATGGCATATAAATTACACTAATAAACAAAAAAGCTAATTGTCTAAGAACGATTAGAAAATAGTTGACAATGTCTTGAGTCTATAACAGCTGCTGGTGAGAAGTTGCTTTTTTCCTTCATTTCCACGGATTCTTCTAAAAAGGGATACATTCGAGCTTTTTCTCAAGTATTTTTGTCATTCTATAGAAAACCAGGCGCAACGCTGATTGGCTTCGAGCATTCGGTTGAATCAGACGTTAGAAGATGAAGGTAGACGCGTGTCGTCTTTATATCTCGAAGGTATTTGGCTAACTCAGTGGAATGGCTACTAAGTTATAACGTATAAATAGTCGGCTTTTCCCGCGTTCTCTGACGTGTTATTTTCCAAGGAAAGAAATTAAGGTCGAGAGTTGAGAAGATGTATGCGATAAGAAAAACGTGCCGTATAGTAGAGATATAGTAGAGATTCTTTCGGAATGAACCTTCTCGGATTACAGCATGCAATGCATGACGTCCAGAGAAAAACCTCGTAGCTGTATGTCCATTCGACTTTTCTTTCGCTTTCCCTTTGTACGTCGCCTACGCCTTTTGTCCTTTTATGTACTGTCCTGTCGCAGTATTGGAAAAAGTCAAAGACTGCTACATATATATTTATATATATGGCGGATTCTAAGCCAATCGATGACAGTTTGACCCGTAATATTTTTAATTAGACTTTCTCCCATTTCACTGGCTTGTACCAACTCAAAAACGGTCAAGAATTAATTAATTTTTTAACGCCTTTCCGTCGGGCTGTGTCAACGTTTAAAGTAAAAAAAATACTCCATACACTGTTAGAAATGTTCGTATGAAAATTAATATAAAATATTGGAAGCTTTTTTGCGGATACACGTATGTTAAATTTAATGTACACATATTAATTAATATACAAAAAAATTGTTGTAAAATTAATATACAGTATCTTAAACACTTCATAAAAGTTGTGTTTATAATATAATTATTGGAATTTTACAACGTATCTGTATATTAAATGAAATTTAACATACCGTATCTGCAAAAGAACTTCCAATAGATATATTAATTTTCAAAATATTTTTAGCAGTGTAATAAAAAAACTTAAAAAATCTAATTGAAGAAAAGGAGGTTTTATTCACGGTGAATTGTAGAATCATTTTTTCTTCCACATTTTAATGCATACTGAAATTATATGTTCAATTTGAAAAATAAAACAGTTTTTTAAAAATAATATTAATAATAATTGATTCACTATATTTTCAGTATGAATTAAATTGTGGACGAAAAAATTATTCTACAATATACCGAGAAAAAATTGTTCATGTACGACTATATACGAACGTCATATTGATACCACTTTAATTTTTTGTTTTTGGAACAAAAATAAAAATTTTGTTTTACCTTTAAAAAATTGAAAATTGAATTAAATTTTTTAGTTAAAAAAATGTTTAATTCGTTCTTGGACGTTTTTTGTGTCATATAATCCAGTGCAATAGGAATAAGTGTAAAAATATGAAGGGTCAGACGTTTATCGAGTTGGCTTAGTATTGCCCGTGTATATATTTAAATATGTATATATATTCGCCTTCTTTCTCCTCGTCTTTATTCGTTTTGGCCAGAAAAAGTTGGTAGCACTTCGGTTGATCTGTGATCCCAGTTTCCCCAATAGTGACCAAATCCGATACAATGTATGCAGGGCGACTTACCGTCATGCAAGCTTATATAGGGTATTTCTGAGCGTTTATCCGGAAGTATAAGGGCACGGTGAAAAGGCAAAAAAATGACTATTTTTATCGTGGTTGAGTTGAATATTAATAGAAATTCTAGTTCGAGTTCCCGTGCATATGGTCTAAATTCTCATAATTTATTTCAGATAAGTATCGATTGCGAAAGAAAAATATTTTAAGGTAGTTTTATCGTGAACTTGATCCAAGCTAACGTGATATTTTTATATATTGAATCTTGAGTATTTCGTTACGTGCACAAAAATCTATTAAGGTCGGTTACCAGTTATTTAGTGCGAAAATCAAATGTTAAAAAACAGCATTTTTATATTAGTAATGATTCGCATCTTTGAATTAATTATTTTTATGCTTAGATCAAAGATAGAAAAAGACAAAATGTGCCATATGGGCGTATCTCAGAAACCTTCGACTTTCATGGTCTCAAAGAATAAAAATCTAGTTATAGGAGCACAGGATCGTCAATTTTTTGTACTCATCTTAAGGAGAGGGAGTCAGGTAGAAAAAATTGATTTTGGAAATTCAATATCATCCAAATCCTATTGCATATAAAAATGCAGAACGCACTATATTGTTGGTGCTCGATGAAAGGATTTTTTACTGTCATCTGACTTGCATATGCTTCTCAATATTATCTTAAGCAAAGTTCTTAGATTTTCCATTCTGCGCATGATTCAGATCAAACTACTAGGCAGATTGGAATGGTTGACATCTCATTTTCTTCTTCATGCAAAGATACACTGGCTAAATGGAGCAAACTATTTTTTTTTAATTCTGAAAGCAAAGATAACCACTGATTTAGAAAATAGCATAAAATTTATTTATTAATAATTGTGTCACTTTAAAAGTATCACCTTTTATTAACATTTGCTCCATTTAGCCGGTGTATCTTTTCGTGAAGAAGAAAATGAGACGTCAACCATTCCAATCTGCCTAGTAGTTTGATCTGAATCATGTGCAGAATGGAAAACCTAAGAACTTTGCTTAAGATAATATTGAAAAGCATATGCAAGTCAGACGACAGTAAAAAATCCTTTCTTCGAGTACCAACAATATAGTGCGTTGGGCATTTTTATATGCAATAGGATTTGGATGATATTGAATTTCCAAAATCAATTTTTTTTACCTGACTCCCTCCCCTTAAGACCTTTAGAAAGCAATATTCGTTCATGGACAAAGCATCATACATTGGGTGCTCGGATAAAAAATCATATTATAATTTTAACTAAAAATAATTTATTTGGTGCTAATTCATTGTAGGAAATATGTGTTATTCTGTTTTACAAGTGTTGAACTTATTTTCAATTTAACTTTTTTTTTTAAATGAGCCATTTGAAGGCATAGTTTTATCCCTTCCAATAGGTCATTTTTCTAATTCAATTTTACTCAATTCGTATGCAGAAAATGAAAAGTATAACTGGTAATGACTCTACTAACTCAAAATATAATTTAGATAATTTAGGAACGATAATAGTTTGAATTTATTATGCGAATTTATAAACCTGACATTCTCGAACCTGACAATTGAATACATTTTGACCCAGAAAAAAATTGTTTCTCGTCTTGAGGTCGGGCACATCTGCGAACATCTAATTCGTGATAAGAATAACGTATTCAGATGGAATTTAATTATCTTACTTGACTAGTTTGGCTGGATAACGATGCGAAAAACCTAACATTTATTCTCCACGCAGCAATATGAGTCCATGTCGCAGAACGTTGCGAGCAAAATAATTGACTCTCCGACATAAATTTCACTTCATTCAATCCGTGATGATTCTACCTTCATGTGCATCCAATTCATTTGGCTCAATTAGCTTGTGCTGATATTCCTGTACCACATTGAGAGAAATTTGCATGGTTCTGGTAACTATTCAGTTATAATTATATTTTATTAGTCCAGGTGACTATTTTCGTAGTTACATTAACAGTAACGTAGTTACGTTAACAGGAAAGAGAGTTACATTAACAGTAACGTAGTTACGTTAACAGTAAAGAGAGTTACATTAACAGTAACTTAGTTACGTTAACAGTAAAGAGAGTTACATGAACAGTAACGCAGTTACGTTAACAGTAAAGAGAGTTACATTAACAGTAACTTAGTTACGTTAACAGTAAAGAGAGTTACATTAACAGTAACGTAGTTACGTTAACAGTAAAGAGAGTTACATTAACAGTAACGTAGTTACGTTAACAGTAAAGAGAGTTACATTAACAGTAACGTAGTTACGTTAATGTAACAGTAAGGAGAGTTACATTAACAGTAACTTAGTTACGTTAACAGTAAAGAGAGTTACATTAACAATAACATAGTTACGTTAACAGTAAGGAGAATTACATTAACAGTAACGTAGTTACGTTAACAGTAAAGAGATTTACATTAACAGTAACGTAGTTACGTTAACAGTAAAGAGAGTTACATTAACAGTAACGTAGTTACGTTAACAGTAAAGAGAGTTAATGTAACTACGAAAATAGTCACCTGGACTGATAAAATATAATTATCACTGAACAGTTGCCAGGACCATCTCAGTTTCTCTCAGTACATATAACGGTGGATGTCAGGTTCACCATCGAAACCGAGTGACAGACGTTCACAGGATAACCGCTTAATTTTCTGACATCTTTGGCGATTACAATTAGGTACATTATGTTCATTGCGCCTTACCAGAATTTCATGATTTTTTTCTTATTTTTTTGAAGGTGCATATCAATGCTACACCCGTACGAAGTGACGCGAAAATCAGAGTTACAAGGGAAAACGTTGTTAATTTCCGCATTTAAACCGGGATAAAACAGTCTGTTCGTGCATTATAAAATTAAATTATTTTTTTTTTCAGATAGATTATGCTTCGTAAATCTTAGTAAAAGTTTGATACTCGCCTAATTCATTCTGTGTAAATTACTATTGCATTCCGCAGTCGAGTTACACGAAAGTCAAAGGTTTGTGAGGTATGCCCATATACTCGTTACACATAACGTATTTTTTCGATGTAAAAAAGTATAGATGACTCATACTTAAGAGAATAAATTTGAGTTGATGCGAATTAAATCTAGCCTGACGAGAAGTAGCCAAGGTGGAAAATATGGCGTTTATCCGAAAGTATAAAGGCACCAAAGAAGGGTCTGGCAAAAACGACCATATTTTTATCGCAGTCGAAAACCATAACCGATGTATATAGAATATTAATAGAAATTCCAGTTCCAGTTTCTGCACATATAGTATAAATTCTCGTAAATTTTCATAATTTCACTTCATTCAGATATCGATTGCGGTGGAAAATGTATTTTCAATGCTTTCTTCACTAAGGGTCGAATTTTTGTACACAAATTTGATAGTAAGTTTCGTCTCAAGGCAAATTTTCTCATGAACAAAAAAATGAAGAGGGGAGGAGTAATATTTTCACATTTATAATACGTACAATTATTTTTTACTATTAATTTGTTTTTTGCAATTGATTCTTAGGAAACTAAAATATACATATGTATTGAAAAATTATAGATTACACTTTAAAAAATTGGTAATTATTATTACATTTAAAAAAATTAAAATATACTGTACAATTTGGCTATTTTTGTGAATTTCATGTTATGACTTTACTAAAGCATAAATTACATGCACCGAAATTTATCTACCGAAAAAAATAATCACCCGAGTCACGTTTAGACGGACCTCGTTAAAAATTCTCTGTGGATTACCCAAATTATTTTTCCTTCTTATCGCATTACAGTCTCAACCGGAAGACATATCTGTAATGCAGGTTGTAAGTACTTGCATATATTTTTCCAGGCAGTCCTCGAATTAGTCGCTCTTCCGAGGACGATAATAGAAAAGTGCGCGTCGAACGATGTAGGAACTGGCGTACGGGTTAATCGCGAGAACGTGAATGACATAATGATTGTGCCTGATAGCGGTGTTCTGCTAGCGGATATCGAAAAAGACAGCAACGTGTCTCGACAATAATCGTCGGCTCGTTCCTCGTTGCTTAAGGTTATCAACGTACACAGTGCTTAGTGCTATTTCGTGTGTGTCGACCGCTAATCATCAGCCATTAACTTGTAATCGACTATGAGAAACGCGTTAAGTGCTAACCATTGTTAAGCCCGTATTTCTTTATTTCGGACTCAAAGAAAAAATAAACCGACATGTATTAATTAAAAAGTGTTAAACATCGTTAAACTCGTATTTCGTTATTTCAGACCCAAAAATAAAAGACATTACAATTGATAATTATAATCTTCTACAAAAGTTAAGCCCGCATGTCGTTATTCCGGACACAAAAAAAAAGACATATTACAATTGATAATTGTAATCGACTATGAAAACCGGGGAATGTGTAACGCATTAAAAGTGCGAACTTTCGATATCAAGGAAAAATTAAATAAATAAATGAATTAAAAATCATAATCGACTATGAAAACCGTGTAATGTGTAACGTGATAAATATCGTTAACCCCGTATTTTGTTATTGGGGACGAAAAGAAAAAAATAAATTTATACGCTAATTAATTGAAAAAAACTTGTCATCGAATATTTCCCTTGTGAATTTTGTATCGGATAATTAACGACTTGGGAGAAAGACGTGGGAACGCGACAGGATGCGATCGCTAAGGAGATAAAACACTGAGTGGAAAAAAAGAGAAAAACAAAGTACCGCGGAGGCGCTGCGATGAGGCTGATATTGCCGATGCTTTTGCTACTCCCCGAACAAATGGACAAAGAAGACGAGACTCTCGATTCGCGGACGAAAACGATCGGTGATACATAAAGTAGTGCCAAGTAGAAAAGTTTCACGGTGCAGTTGAGGAGAGACGCTACTGAGAGTGTTGACAGAGATTGAACGTTCCGGGAACGAGAACGACTAGTGAGATATGTCCACGAGGCGATCGAGCGTCTGGCCCAGTCAGAATAGGAGTGGCAGCACAACAACAGTTGCTACCACAACAACAGCCAGCGCCACTTCCACCGGCACGACAACCACGAGATCTACAAGTTTTTATACAGACGACGATGATAATCATCCCGTTAACGATACCAACAATTGCTACTCCGAGTCTTGGAAAATAATCACCAATCTCACAGTTCCCGATGTCAACGCCACAGCGGAAATTGATTCTTTCTACTTTTACGAGGTAAGTTGCTTTGTAACTTATAAATTTAGGGTGAATTCACCACATGGCGGACAACGCTTTCTAAGATATTGCGAATCCCTTAAAGTCGAGGGGGATCGAAAAAGTTTCATGGGTAAATGCGAGAAGGGAAATGCAAAGAATATTTTTAGCTACGTGACATGAATTGTTAATGGAGATCAAGGTTTAGCAATTCAAGTACGGTTATGGGAAGAATGCGTTATACACGAGAGATGGTACATTACCGTTAACGTCGATACATTTTGTCAGGGAAAATGAAGCAGCTGAATGCAAAGAATTTTTCTCCTTTTTATTCTCTTTGCTTCGTTGTGGAGGAAGCTTTGTTTTTAAGAAAAATATTTTTTTTTTCGAGATTTTTATACCAGGAAACTGAGAATCGTTCAAAACATCGAGGAATGTGGTTTAGAAAAACGCTGTGGCTACGCGTCCGGCAGCCGGAAAAATAAGGGGATATTATTCGTTCGTCACGTGCCCGATTTCTTCTATTTAATGAGATCAAGCTGACAAAAAATTCTTTTTTATTATTTTACCGCTTAACTAACTAATATTATACGTGTTTTCGTCTTAATTCTGAACGGTTCTGCCCATTCGAAAGAGAAAACTTGAAATTTAACTGTCAGATGGGAAAGACAAGTTATGGTTGCACTCGGAAGAATACAATACTATTTTTCGTTCAGGTAATGGTTGAATTCAGTCATTTTTTTAGTTCCTTATTTTTCCGTCGAAATTTATAAACGTTTTCTTTTTTTTTTTGTGCTCTTTTCCTTTTCTTTGTCGATACGTTTTTTTTTCGTTAAAAAGTAATGATAATTTTTATTATTTGTCTTCGTCAAAATAAATAACGGCAAAATTCTCCGAATTTGTTGAAAGTACTGTTGAACGAATAATATACAGTTTTTCGTGCGGATGATACTCGAAAATCATGAAAAAAAATATCCACACGAATAATAGAAGGTTCGTCCATAAAAACTTACAAATTAATTAAAAAGAATGCAAAGTAGAACTTTGCACATTGCTTCCTCATTATTTTTCGCGATTTACAAAGCTACCTCTATGAGGAAGCCAAAAATTGAATAACATACTTCCTCATAGAGGAAGCTTTGTAAAACGCGAAAAATAATGAGGAAGTAATGTGCAAGGTTCTACTTTGCATCCTTGTTTCAATTAGATAACTATACATGTTGTTGATTCGCTTTTTCTATTTCGTTATTACGTTATTTCGTGATTATTACAGCGTTTCCAAAAGTGAATGTGACAATGTATATTTTTAAAAATAATTCATCATTCCATAAAATCAAAAATTTCATACCGTTTGTCACTAAATTATACATATATAATGGCTGAATATTTTTTCATTTATATACAAAATTTGAGCTCACTATTTTACGTTTTGCAAAAGTTACAATAGAGCGATAATGTCAATTTTTTGAAAAATTCAAAACATCATAAAATTTTAACGGTTCAACCGATCTTAACCAAATTCAATAGCGATCACCGGCGTATGAAAGCTCACATTCATACCAATTTTAAGATCAATATCTCGAAAATTGAAAGAGTTATCGCGTAAATAGACATTTTTCAAAAAATTTAAAAAGGCGTAATAATTTAACGATGAAGTGGATTTTAACAAAAATCTGTATGAACGATGAGGCTTGATCCCTCAATCTATGATCCAAATTTCAGCTTGATATCTCAAGGCATTCCCGAGTTATGAAGGTTTACATTTTTGGATCGTGTAACATACACACATACACGCACTCACACACACACACACACACACATACAGACATTTTTTTTAAATCACTTTTCTCGACGTTTTGGCCCATTGTGAGTGTAACGACATGAAAATCTCGAAAAAAAAAATTTTCATGAAAACAAAGCTTCCTCTATGAGGAAGCAAAATTTATAAAATACGATTATTCGTCCATCGGAACTTGCAAATTGTTTGAAAATTTGTTTGGTCGAAGAATATACGATTGTTCGTGCAAATGAATTAATTAATTAACCGGACGAACTGAGTTTTATTCGTATCCAATATAAAAAAAGTATATTTGTGCAGTGTCTCATAACTCACGAACTACTCGACCGTATCAGCTGAAATTGTAATGTCATGTTGGGTTCTGCTTAATCTTCAGTTGGTATTAATATCATAAAAATCTATTGATGCATTCCGTGTTTATGAAATTTTTTAGTTTTCAAAAAATGTCTGTCACCACTCTAATTCGAACAAATGTTTAGCTATCAGGCAGAAACTTCGTATGAAAATTGAAAAAAGCGATGCGACCTTTTTTTATTTCTTCATTCCCATATTGAGAATTCTTATATAATTCTGATATAAAGAGCTAGAAGTTTAACTATGATTGCGTTACAAAATTTGAAAAACAAAAGACGTTTTTGTACATTTTGGAAAACGAATGTTTTTGTAGCCAAAATTAGGCTATCAACTTTTCCCTAAAGATTTTTTTTTTTCAAGATTTTCATATTAAAGCAATGGTATGAATTAAAATGGTATGAAACATCGAGAAAAGTAAACTACTCGATCGAATCAGTTCAAATGCTATTGTATAAAAATTGAATAAAATGATGCGTAGTATTGAATTAGGACAAAATTGGTGAAACGGTTCGAGTTTTATGGAATTTTTAAATTAATAAAAATTATGTTATTGCATTAAATTTTGCAAAATTTAATCTATCGAATATAAATTTATCACGTAAACGAAACAATGTTCAGTGATGCTACATATGCAATTTACTGAAGATCGGTGGGTTTCGAATTTGATCGGAATTTTATTTTTTGTTTATTATTCCGTGACGACCAAAATTTAGTTTTCAAATTTCTTTGTTGACCTTGCATATTGAATTCTCAATATTTTTCCCATTTTTGCATTTTGCTTTTTTACGTTCAGTCAACATTTATAAATATTTAACGTCCATATATTCTATAGGATGTTAACTTTTCTTTCAGCCTTTTTACTTCGAATTACGTCTTTGACTAAAGAGATAGAAATCGGATTTCACTATTTTTGCCAATAGATGTAACCGACCAGTTTATAGAGACATTCTTTGTCAAAAGGATGTCCAATCTCCTCTGAACAAATTCAATTTGTCAGTATTTTGTATGTTCAGCAAATAGCGAAATAGTGGCACACGGAATAGATTCCTGCACTGTCACGCAGCCCTCCAGTATTCGATTTCCGCCAAACACTAATGGATTTTTTTTCACGCGTTTTTGCTGCGACCTTGTGGTTTCGATCCCACGTTAAATTGTAGGCCAACGCTTATACATTGTGTTGGTGTCGAAGGGTTTGCCAAATCAACAAAAACTGACACTTCTGTGGATGAACACAAAAACGATTTGTTCCCTCTAGGAACAAGACTCGTGCCTAATGAGACAAGGTAGAAAACTCATCACTCTACTCTGGTAGTTATTGGCACTCGTTGCAATGTGTAACAAGAATGTTATAAAAGATTATACAGATGTTAGTTAAACTGAAATATTATTAATTAAAATTGAATATTATATTATTACGATTACCATACTTTTATATTCATTTACTATATTAAAATTGTTAAAAAAGCACGTTTAAAAATGTTTTCAAGTTTTTTTTTTGCGTAAACTCATTCATTTATTTTGATGTACAATTGTGTTGTAAAATGGATTTACTTTTGCAGCTAATTAAAAATAAACTATAAAAAATAAAGTTTTTTAGCGTTTTCACTGTACTATACATCAACTTCACATCGCACTTGTACATTAAATTTCAACAAGATTTTTGTCAGTGAGTGGTTAATAAAAGTACTCTAACTATTTCTATATAATTGAATTGAAAAATTAATGGACTGGTTTAAATATAACTCGGATAAAAATATGAGGCATTCCAAATGAAGCGGGCCACCCTGATTTTTAATGTTCGTAGAGTGGGTTCATAATTTTAAATAAATCCGCAACGAAATGAAAAAATAAAGTAAAAATGAAAATAGAGGATTTTTTTTTTTTTCATTTCACTGCGGATTTATCAAGAGTCGCGGTAGCGACTCGACGCCAAGTTAAAAAAGAAATTAATGTTGCCTTCACACTACGATTTAAAACTATCCATGGCACAACAAAATTGTTCAGAGATAAAATGTAGGATTTCACGTATACTTTTCGATAAAAATATTTTCAAATTAGCCTAGATACATTTTCAATCACTTTTTGGCAATATAAAGTCATACCATTTTTTTTGTTGGAAAAGACCATTTTGATTTTGTTCAAAATTTGACAGAATTTCCGTTATTAAGTCCACTAACTACACCAAAAATTGCGCGATAATCAATTCATACATTCATAATGTGAACATGTGAATTGTGTATGATTTACCAAATAACCGAGCCGTACATTGTGAACATATCAATTTGCCATCGTGTTGATTTTTTCGTCATTTTTTAACATTATAACGGAAATTCTGTGAAATTTTGAGTAAAATAAAAATGGTCCCTCATAACGAAAAAAAAAGATATGGCATTATTTTGCCAGAAAATGCCTGAAAATTTATCCAGTTTAATGTGCAAACATTTTTTTCAAAAAGTAGACGCGAAACCCTACATTTTATCCCGGATCATTCTTGCTGTGTCATAGATAGTTTTAAATCGGCTGCGAACGGAAAAAAATAAAAATAAAAAAGCGTATTTTATTGTGGAAAAACTATGCGGTTCAAAAATCTGAAATAACTCGTATGTGTTCGGAGAATTCTAAATACTCTGGAAAAAAATTATGAACCCACTTTACGAACATCGAAAATCAGGGTGGCCCGCTTCATATGGAATGCCTCATATATTAACTTCCTGAGCATTGTTTACATAAATACAAACGTGAATTTGCAAGCCTTAAAATTTGTCACGAGAAATTCATCGCACAATCTGCTTGTCATTTAAGTTCGTTCTCTTACATGTTTAATTATCGTAACAATTAAGATTCATTTGCATAAATTTCTTATAATTACATCTCATCAACCTACAATTAACATTACATTATCTTGTGCGCAGTATCAGTTTCTATCATTTTTTAAAACTAATTATACAATAATTTCCTGGTATACACACAAGTATTTCGAGGCTATAGTTTGTTAATTGCTTTATTTATACTTCAACACACACACATTTGTGAATGATAAGTGCTTGTCGAGGCAAAGAGGAGCAAAAGGACCGCGATATCAGTTTTATTATGGAATTCTTTGATCGAACGATCGAGACAAGTATTAAGGTAAACGTACCAATGGCGGGACAGGTCCCAATTGAGGAACACTAAAGGGATATTTGTAGATATTAAGAGTTTAATGGATAAAATATATAAAATAACTCTTACAATTGTATCTGTTATATATAATTAACATACACGAAAAAATTTCATGTTTTTTATTGTAAATTGAAAATTTCCGTAACAAGTATATTAGCGGGCCAGTGGTGTTCGAGCTTTTTCAACAAATCCCTAAATCAATTAACTAAGGAGAGCCGAATAATCATTAATATGATACCCCGGACATTATAGTTCGTTCCAGACTTTCCATAGGTATTTCAAATTCAGAAATTCTTAAGGTTTAAGATTACAGTGTCAAATATTACGTATAATATCTTAAAACTCGTAATATTTGTGTCCCGTTATTGGAGCTGGCTGAATATACGTTGGCCCCACTGTCCATCGTGTGTCCCGCGACTGGAGCAGGTATGCTATCTTGCTGCAACCCAGAGCCGGGACAAAATCGCAGGATTGACATTTTAAGACGGATGTTTGGTTATGCGGTAGTAAGAATTTAGTGATAACGATAGCGCAGTTAAGAATAAGGACTTCCGGATTCCTTATAAACCCACGGCAGTAAGTACATATACTATTAATAATGACAAGCTATAAAATATCGACACGGATGGTATACTATTTGCATATTCATTCGTTGAGCACTTGAAAGAGGTTATGTTGCCATTTCCACATCCAGTTGCTTACTTTCCCTAAAATACAGATTTATGTACAATCCTTATGATAAAACATAATTAAAAAACATGAACAACAAAATAAATATATGTATGTATTAAATAGTTTTTTTAAATCTTTTAGCGTGGAAACTATGTCTGCAAAGGCGCCAAGGCAATACAGCCAAACCGATGTCGAGAACGCTGTGGAGGCTGTGCAGTTAGGAATGCTTATACGGACTGCGAGCACAAATTATGGAGTCCCGAAGAGTACAATCTTCGCCAAGGTCAAGGGTCTTCGTCCGATTGAGGCAAAATTGGGTCCACCGTCTGTTTTGACTAGAGACGAGGAGAAGCTGCTGGTCAAATGGTTAATCCATTCCGCCGACAAAGGCTTTCCAGTCACCAGGGACCAGCTTCTGGACTCTGCGAAGGCTCTCATTTTAGAGCTGGGGCGTGAAAACCCCTTCACCGACGATCGGCCAGGTCGACATTGGTATGAAGGATTCTTCCGAAGAAATCCTGAGCTGTCTGAGCGAGTGGCACAGAATTTAACATACAATCGAGCATCAGCCACAGAAGAGAAATTGAAGAATTGGTTCAACGAGGTTTCGAGGCATTTGGCTTCAGTAGATTTGTTAAATATTGATCCGTCGAGAGTGTTTAATTGCGACGAGACAGCATTTATGTTGTGCCCCAAAGCAGGTCATGTGATCGTACGTAAGGGAGCGAAAGGCGTTTATAAAATAGTGAATGGTGATGAGAAGGAATGTCTCACGACACTTTTCATGGTTAACGCCGCCGGCACGATGGTACCGCCTATGATAATGTATTGGTACCAAAGAGTTCCTGCCAGCGTTTCGCAAAATGTACCAAAAGGTTGGAGTATTGGTACGTCTGAACGAGGGTGGATGACCGCTGAAACTTTTTATGAGTACATAGCCAACATCTTCTATCCCTGGCTTCAGGAAAATAACGTGGAGTTTCCAATCGTACTCTTCGTCGACGGACATTCTTCGCATTTAACTTTACCTCTGAGTAACTTTTGCCGAGAACATCAAATCGAGTTGGTTGCTTTATTTCCAAATGCTACTCATATTTTGCAACCATTGGATGTAGCGGTTTTCCATCCACTGAAAACCGCATGGAAGAAGGCCGTAAATCATTGGCGTCTAGAAAATAACGGGGCACGATTAAAGAAAGAACGGTTTGCACCTTTGTTGAAGACGACGCTGGACTCAATAAACCTCACGATGACCATTAAGAAAGGTTTTGAAACCTGCGGTTTGTCGCCGTTCTCAGTTGATGCCGTCGATTTCAATGTCCTCAAGAAAGGACAAACCTCGAGAACAACTGGGTCCAGTGATGCATTCGAGAATGAAGTTCGAAACGTAGGTATTTCGGGAAATGCGGAGAAGGTGCAATTCTTTGAACAACAATTGTCTGCACCTTTGCTGGAGGCTTTCCGACGATCAGAAGGCACAAGAGTTTGGAGTGGAGAAACGAAAAATGAAGGGCTTTTTCAGATCTAGCTTCAAATGAAGGGACTCGCTGGTACAAGGAGTAGAAATATTTTCATTATAATATTTTAGCATGAGATAATTTTTTACAGTGGTTTTGAAAGTGCTGTTCAATTGTTACTTGTATTAATTAGTTTTTCGGTTTTTTAAATTTAAGAAGCTAATAATCAAGGTCCTACGGAAAATATCCGTCAATTCAAAGACATCAACAGTGGAAATGAGGTTCTGATGAACGAAACCTGCATGGAGATGGCCGATGTAGAAAATCTCACCATTCACAACCCACTGAAGAACGCCGAATCAGTTACTGAATTAGATGACATAGAGGCCACTCTTCAGCAACAAGGTTCCGTAATTTTTAACGTAAACGAGAGCGGCACACTCCTGCGAGTAAACACCGAAGAAACGATCGATAACCCAGAAATCGCAATCGTAGATAGTGGTATCGTCGAAAGTCGAGCTCCTGAAGGGACTTTGCGTCCATTCGCAAATGCTCTGTTTTGGCCTGCGGAGGTAAAAAACAAAAAGAAACCGAAAAGAACTGAGAAAGTTCCAACCGTTGTAACATCCGATGAGTGGCTGATCTACCACGAATCACGAGAACAGCAAAAACGCGACAAGTTAAAAGAGAAAGAGCAAAGGCTGGAAAAGAGGATACAAATGCGCGAAGAGAAAAAAATTCAGGACGCTGAGAAAAAAAAGGTCCAAGAAGAAAAAAAACGCATACAGGCCGAAAAAAAATTGCAACTAGAAGCAAAAAAACGAGATTTAGCCGAAAAAAGAAAGCAGCAAGAAACAAATACCAGTGCTGCTCCAAAAGGAAAGAAACAACGTATAACAAAAAATTAATGTATGAACTTTCGTTTCAACTTTCGACATTTTAATGATGTTATGTTTCATTGTTAATTTATTAAAATATATATATTTTATAAACATATACGTTTTATTCATTGCATCATGGGTGTAAATATGTGTAAGTACCGAACATTTTTTAGCAATTCTTCTCAAGTAGATGCAGTAAAATTTGTAGATGTCCACCGATACGCACATTTGATGTCCCGACAGCGGGACATGCACAAAAATACCCGTCCCGGCACTGGTACATCTGCACTTTCCAGCGTTTTAATCAATAACTATTTTTAAACCGATCAGAAATATGTTTTTGTATTGTTTTTACAAACTAGAAACTCGAACCTTCGAATTCGTTACCACCATTTGCTATAATAATTAATATATGCATGCGAAAATTGGGTTACAAAACAGACACCGCCTTATACGTCCCGCCATTGGTACCTTTACCTTACCATCTGCTTTCGTTTCTTTCAGCTCCCTTTTTTTTGCCTCCGTATTCTCAATTGGTGGCAAGAGTGCAGCGGAGCCGATAGCTTCAACATCCTTGACGCGGACAATTTTTTTTGCATATGTTGCAGAGTGCGATGCCGTGTCAAAGACTTACAATATATAGTGGAAAGTTCATACTATATCGTGGTTATATAATTATTAGTTGAAGACGGAGATTCGCACGAGAAAAATTACAATATCAGGCGGAACTGATTTCCGCACAGATATCGAGTTATATCGATTATATTAAAATACATAGAGAACACGTTACTTTGCAGACTAAAGAAGAATTGCTTATATATTATGGAATAAGAAATATTTATATAAAAACTATTAAAAATACTTTCTGATTAGAATAACAGTAAATAATATGCGAAGTCAGAACAATTTTGATTTATTAAAGAAATATAATTTGAGATAATTCACTTTTTGCTTCGTCATAGAGTTAGTTTTGTTTTCAAGAACCGTTTTGTATATCGAGCTCAAATTTGGCACATACGTGTAGTAGCAGACCCTCTTCAATTGTAGCAATTTTCGACAAAATGTGTGCAAAAATTTCGATTTTATGCCGTTTGGAATTTTTTTTTAAAAAAGGAGGTGCGCGCTCCAACTTTCGTAAAATTTAGTCTATTTGGCTAAATAGCTGATTATAAGAGCAGGTGCACTCAATGTTATTTGGTATTGAATTTGGCTCGAATCGGTAAAGTGGTTCAGATTTTATGGAATTTTGAATTTAAAAAAAATTGACATTATCGTTCTAGTATAACTGTTGCAAAACTTGAGATAGTGAGCTCAAATTTTGTATATAAATGAAACAATATTCAGCCATTATATATGTATAATTTAGTGACGAACGGTGTGAAATTTTTGATTTTACGGAATGTGGAATTATTTTTAAAAATACACTTCATCACATTTACTTCCGGAAACGCTCTAATAATAACAAAATAACGGAATAACGAAATAGAAAAAGTGAATTCACAACATGTTTATTTATCTAATTAAAACAAGGATGCAAAGTAGAACCTTGCACATTGCTTCCTCATTATTTTTCGCTTTTTACAAAGCTTCCTCTATGCGGAAGCCAAAATTGAATGACATACTTCCTATGTAGCTTTGTAAAAAGCGAGAAATAATGAGGAAGCAATGTGCAAGGTTTTTAAATACTTATTGCTAAATATACTGATAATAATAATTGTTATGGAGGCTGGTGTGGGGGCACTGAGCGTAAGGACGCCCACTACAACCGCTCTGCGTTTTTACTGTTTCGTGAATTATTTTCGAGACATAGAGAAGAAATAAGTGGATAAAAAGCTAGAAAAGTGGTCGTTCCCTAAAAAATTGGTCAAAATAAAAACGTCTGGGAATGTGGAACGGTTTCGTGTAAATCGCTGAAAAGTAAGCTTAGGAATAACGACGAAAAAAAGGAAAAGAAAAAAAAACATTTGAATGGACTAATTTAGCGTACACCCGCGTTCAAATGAATTTTTTATTGGTATAACAAATATTTTGGTTACCGCAAATAAATATTAGACAACTGAATCTAACGATTATTGAAGAAACTAAACATTTGGTTATCCTAACGAAAAATTCCTTTGAACGAGGGTGTACGCTAAATTAGTCCATTCAACTATATTTTTTTCTCAGTGCACTCACGCGACAAGCTACATCTAGTACAAAGTCTAATGGGAAGATTACGTCGCACTTTGAGGGAAAAACAACTCTCATTCCAAAAATAAAAAATAAAAAATAATAATTTTTATTAGTTATTCGAAGTCAAAAGCATTTGGAATACAATTTTATTCCATTATTGTAGCTGTCACTGGTATTTTTCAGTAACGCTTTGTGTCTCGAGAATAAAGGGGCAATAATCAAAAGGCAGTTTGTGTTTCGTCGTCCAATGCCCGGAAACTGCTGTTGAAAACTTATAATGAAGCTAATATTAATA